>JARKIC010000934.1:0-171503 GCA_029378375.1 Mycena olivaceomarginata | reverse complement strand
AACTTGACTACCTTGACATGGCAAAATGGAGAGATGGAACTACAATTCATGGGTACTGCTGATACCGATATGATAGGACCCAGTAATCTTTGAAAATTGAATAATAAGAACTTCGTTAGTTGTTATCTACATATTTTTTGAATCAACCAAGATTGATATGTCCAAGTGCTTTGTTGTAAGCTCACTTGTACAAGTTCCGATGAAGACCAGACAGTTTTAGCTCTGCTGAGCTACTTATAGTTTCCAAAACAAGCTGTTGGGACCCTTAGCAAATTGGGTATTTTTACCACAAGACACAACTTTTCTCTCGAGTCCAAGGATGCTCAAGGACGTCTCTGAAGACAAAGTGGCTGCACTGAAGATACCACTTCAATATGATTGAGAGACCACTGAAAATGTGCCATTGAAGCATTCAGGGAGCCAAGATTGTTGAGCTTTGTTGATGGAAGAAAATCATCTGTGTCAGGGGAACCCCCGCTCCATGTGCCTTCCGGCCTTCCGGCTATTCCTCTGGCTTCCGCTCTGGCCTCCACTCTGATTTCTGTTCCGGCTTTCCTCTGGCTATTGCCCCTGACCTTCTGCCCGCCCGTTCTCGCTGGCACTGCTATACGATCAGGCCCAGGATCATTGTAGATACCTCCGGACATGTGCTACTGTGTAGTTACTAATTAGTATATAAGGTTTCGCCTAGCATGGGAATCCTCATCCTTTCTTCTCTTCAGATTCCCCTGCTAGGTGCGTAGTATTCCTGCAGGCCCCGGGAAGCTCCACCAAAGGGTTGTCCGAAAAATTGCGTTTTTGAGGCCGAAATTTGACCATTTCCATGTCCGAATTTGCGTTTTTGAGGCCAAATTTCCAAACCCTTGTCCGGATTTGCGTTTTTGAGGGATTTTGGCGGACAGGTGCCGATCACACCGCGCTGCTTTACGCTGGAATATGCTCCCAAAAAAAGAGTCTGTGGTCAAGGAGATTAGAAAGGTTATACTGAAGGTGAAGAAGCCATAGTCAAATGCGCTTCTCTATCTGTAGCTAAAAAATTCGTTTTGTGTCACGTTTTTGGCAGTGTCACATTTGTTACATGTCACTATCCTTGTCCGAAATTGCGTTTTGAGCTCCCGAAAATTGCGTTTTTGAGGCCGAAATCTTGAAAATTTCCGGACAACCCTTTGGTGGAGCTTCCCGGGGCCTATTCCTGCTCCTGTATTATAGTACCCATATTTATCCTTCGGATTCCCCTGCTAGTTTCCGCGCCCTGTGCCGAGCTTAAGGTTGCCCTTACAGCAGAAGAAAGGATCCAAGGGATCAACCAGTCAAGATTGGAAGTTTGGTGCAGGTACAGATTCGGACCACTTCTCCCGAGCTCCATCCTCCCCCACTTCAATCTCAACCCCTCCTCCATTCCGATGGACCAGCTACCCGCTCCCCACTCCATGCAACCCGAGATCCCGAGTGTTCACACTCTGGATCCGGCTTCCGGAGTCATGGATGGGCTCGCCGCTGTCGAAGGCTCTCTCGATGCCATCCAAGATGCGCTCTGCCAGCTACTACTAGGCAACCAAAATCTGCTGCCTGCCCCCGCCCCTGCCGCTCCGGTTCCAGCGCCGGGTCCAGATTTCTCGGCCCCCCACCCAGCTCCAAAACAGTCGTTCGGCCAATCCTCCGGCTGTTTTGACGATGACCGGATGCAAGGACCAGACAGTCCTTTACTCCGTTCTCTTGTCAGCAACGGCCCTTAGGTCAGCTGGACCACGTCCACACCAGACACAACAGCAGCCATCCCTAGGTGTTTAGAGAGAATCTGTCACCGCTTGAATAGCGCATGACCGTGCGTCGAGGATCCAAGAGGAGGATGTGGCCAACCAGGCCAGCATCCATAGGTGGTGAGCAACCCATGCGGAGAACCCGAAGATATTGCAGCGAGAGTACTGCAATTATGCACCAGACCCTAGTGAGAGGAACCCGCTCCGGGTGGCTCAAATAGGGGCTTCGGGTTCTGGATAGGGGGTTGGGGTTGCGTCCCAAGAACCCGAGAGGAGGAACCCGACTCAGGGGTACTCCAAACAGGGGTTCCAACTGGATCCAAGACCGAGGGGTGCCTGAGGGGAACTTCAGGCAAACCAGTCTCTGTACAACCCTGCCAGGGAACTAGTGTGATGATCTCTTCCCCTTGGTAGTAAGCGTCTCTCCTTGCCGCTACCTAACGGGCCAGATCCAACACTGCTAGGTCAATATCCCAAGGCAAGACACAGAGAGTAGGAGTTTCTGGTGTTGTCGAGTGAAAGGGGAGCGAAGGCAAGACCAGAACAACAAGATGAGAACAGAGCACTCCAGGCTCAAGTTCAAGAACCAAGCAATCCAGCCAAAGTAAGGCCTGAGTATAGACGAGGTAGAATCTACTGTACAGGGGAGATTCTACCGAGTTTAATACCTTTCTACGTAAATTAAATACGATCGCGATCGGTTACTATATCCAGCATTAAGGAACATTAATGCTGATGCTCCTAGTCCCTATGTGTTATCACCACAGCATCTAGGGTCACCAAGGAGTCATGAGCATAAAGGAGTCAACAGGTGGCATCCAGGGACACCTGTCGCCATTCAGGAGTGTAGTCGTCTTGGCAGGGATATCAGGAGTGAATATCCACCAACATAAAGGAGTGTAGTCATGACCCATTGGATATGGTCATCGGCACAAAGGAGTCCGGGTTGCTAGCGCACAGAACCCGGGTTGCATGTGTATGGTGTCATGCCATCGTCGTATAGAGTCCCGGGTTACTGCAATAAGAACCCGGGTGGTAAAGTGGTGAGGAATCCATGTCTGCATGGAGTTTGAATAAAGGTCCAAGGGATGTTCATGTCCCTGAGGGTCGAGTGAGTGTTTTGGGCCAGGGAATAACCCGATCAAGGATGGGTTATTCCCAAAAAGGAATGTGGTAGAACCCGAAAAAGGATATCTGCGATGCTGAGTCAGGGTGATTCATGACACCTCTCTTATTACCGGCTGGTTCCGGAAGCTTTCATGGCGGACAGGTTCGTCTCCCAGGAAAAATTGTCCGGTTCGCCATGTCCTTCATGTTGAAGGTGCGGCCGCTCGATGGGCGGAATGATACGCATCGGCCAACCCATTTCTGTTCCCCGTCTGGGCTAAGTTTGAGGCTGAGTTCCGGCTCCGGTTCGTGGAGGAGAACGAGCAGGATCAGGCCCTCAACAAGCTTGAGTCCCGCTCGTATTTCCAGGGCTCCCGCTGTGAGGTCTCCGAGCGTGCTACGCATCGCTCGTCGCCTCATGGCCCCTGCGAACCATCTGCACGAGTAACGGTTGAGCTCGGATGTGCGCAACGGATCTTCTTAAATGGGATTCCACGTTACCGGAAGCAGCTTCCGAGCAAGACCAATGTTCTCCCCACCATCCGCATCGTCTTCCCCGCCATTCGACCTCGCTCCTGTACCATCGTCACCTGGATACGACCGTTCCCCACGACCCGGGACTCTCGACGCCTTCCCAAACCACACAGACTGCGTTCGTCGTTACTCGGCGTCCACCAACACGATACGACCGCTCCCCTGCCATCCACGTTTCCGTTCGCGGACGCTCTCTCGCACCGGACTATCTACCGCGTGCCTGAACCGACCCATCGGACGAGGCAGAGGATATCCCGACACAGCCCTTCCCCCACTTCACACGACGCATCGACTAGCCGAGAGGAGACCATCCGTTCTCCCCCTTCCTGAGCACTCGAGCACCCACCAACGCAACTACCATCCGTGCCCTGGAGCTCCAGACGTATTCCGAGGTTGTTTGGCCTCGCCGTGCCTCGCACGCACCCAGAAACGATCGGTCTCCTCAGCAGAGGCGTCCGTTCTCCTGTCATATATGCACCCCGAAACCGCCTCATGATGTCCCCTGCCCCCTGGAAACACCTGCGACCCGCATGGCACCTCTGGAAATGTGGGAAGTCGTCGAGGAGGTATAAAAGGGAGCGCATGAAGTAGGAGTAGATGTACCTTCCGGCCTGCAGAAGTAGCTTTCGGGGCGTTTTCCCCACTTTCTGTACCGTTCTCAGCTCAATCTAAGGGGTACTCCCAGCCTTCCCTGACTTGTACCTCTCGTGCACCCTCCTCCTTGCCCACTGCCGGAGGCAGGCCACACATCTTGCATTCGCTCGTTCATCAGCGTCTCACCTCTCACACCTCCATCAGCAGGTCCCTCCTCACCGGACCCGGTGTCACCATCCCAGGCTTCCTTGATTAGGATCACCATTCTCGCGAGCCTCGCTCTGTAGAAAACAGGCCCGGAGAGAAGCCATCACATACAAATCGCCATCCATAGCCAACGAGACCACCGTCTCGCCGTCGACCGAACAATGTCGGTGTCATCGTCTGTGCGATACACATACATCTCCAGTGCTGGTTCTAAGGGGAAGAGTGCACGAAGGAAAGCAGGCAGGGCAACGCATTTAGGGTTCCAGTACTCTCGTACGGGAGCCAGGTTTAGGCATTTGCACCTTCTTTACTGTTTTCACTAACAACAGGTCCTCCGCACACGTCCACACCTAGGAGATGAACGGTCTCCACGATCCCCCGTTCACACACACACACACCCATCACTCATACAAGGCCGATTCGCGCACTGACCTTCCGCTCTATCATTTGACTATACCTTCCCCTCTAGAGGACGAACATAGTCGAATTCGAATCACATATCTTTTGATACCGACACCGCGGTCCTTATCACACCGCGACACCTACCGTAAACACGGACAACTTCGAGCAGCTGGCCGTAACGACCGGTTACTCGAATGCTCTCGTCCAGGTCACTAAGTATTGCTCCAGCCTCGACCTGAAGATCAACGTCGCGATTACAATGTCCGGAACCGCCCCCGACCTCATGGACTACGTTGGTGGCGTGTACGAGCCTTCCGGCAATACGAGGCCTTCGCCTGCGCCCGCCGAAATCCTCTGGTGGCGCTTCCGGCTGCTTTCCCACAGTCGCGCACAGCGGGTGTGTTTCCAGCTCCAGCTCCTGCGTGCTCCAGTCGTGTTTGCCCCACTTGCAGCACCCGTCCTTCCAGTGGCTGTCCCAATGGACGTTGACCAGGCCCAGACACGCATGTTCCCATGCACCTGTTTCCGGTGCGGAGCTGCCAGACACCTTGCCCCGCGAATGCCCCATCATGTCCGATGTCCGGCATACGGACGTTCTCGATGAGGTCATTCATCAACTTGGAGATGACCTCCTCGACGAGCTGTTCGCCCGTCTCTCCACCTCCGCCTCGTTTCTGGCCGAGTCGGTTGACAGAGATGAGATGGACCCGGCGGCTTTTCCCCATTTGGCCGAGTGAGTGGTACGCCCTCGGTTGCGTCCCCAAATCTGCGGCACCTGTCCTTCCAGCGGCTGTCCCAATGGACATTGACTAGGCCCAGACACACACGTTCCCATGCACCTGTTTCCGGTGCGAGCTGCCAGACACCTCACCCGCAAATGCCCCATCATGTCCGATGTTCGGCATACGGACGTTCTCGATGAGGTTGTTCATCAACTCGGAGATGACCTCCTCAACGAGCTGTTCACCCGTCTCTCCACCTCCGCCGCGCTTCTGGCCAAGTCGGTTGACGGAGACGAGATGGACCTGGCGGGTTTTCCCCATTTGGCCAAGTGAGTGGTGCGCCCTCGGTTGCGTCTCCAAATTGCTACGCCCTCCTGTATTCAGATAATGCCAATACATTTGAGTCCAAGGTAGTAGTGAGAGGCGCACCCCCCATCCCGGTCTCTGTCCGAGCAACTGAGACTCTTCCTTCCGTCCCGGAGACGGAAACCCGCACTGCCCCCGAACTGGGAACAAGGGCAGTAATGGAGGCCCCTGTCCCCGAGCCGGGAACGAGGACAGGCTCGCTTTGGTGTGTTCATCGCCCGAAGTGGGAACGGCAACTTCCCTGGCAGTACGTCATCGACTCTGTTGAAGGCCGGAACTCCTTGCACATCCCGTTGGACTTGCAGTCTGTCGAGACCGCCGCTCGGATTTCAGTGAAGGCTCTGGTTGACTGCAGAGCGACTGGAGACTTCATTGACTTGGAGTATGTCATCTCCTGCAACCTTCCGGTCCGGCGACTTTCGCAGCCCATCCCGGTTCTCAACGTGTACGGCAGTCTGAACCAAGCGGGCGACATCACTGGTGTAGTCGATATGGTGGTCGACTACAAAGGGCACTCCGAGCACATCCAACTCGCCGTAACCCGACTCGGGAAGCAGCACATCATCCTCGGTTACTCCTGGCTCCAGAAAACAATCCGGAGATCAACTGGGAGACCAAGGAAGTTTGCATGATGTGCTGCCCAACCGGATGCTGCACCTGCCGGGAGGGGTTGCGGGCTGTCCAGAGGAATGAGAAGCTCGCTGCCTCGATCCTCCGACAGCTGCATGAAGGTCTGACTCCGTCTATCTGTGCCGTCGACTCGGAGGAGTGGCACGGAGATGACGGGTACAATCTGGCCGACAATGATGACTTGCCGGAGCTGTGTCCAGACTCGGAGGACGATGATGATGAAGAGGATGCCCTAGAAGAGGGTGATCGCATTCTGTACACTGTGTTCGCCCCTGTCAAGGAGATTTGCACTGGCAGCACTCTCGCAGCACCTGTGGAGGCCTACACCCGCTGGAACCAATGTTCCGCCCTGGGCTGCGGACTTCTCAGACGTCTTCAACAAGGAGTCCTTCGACTCCTTGCTGGAGAAGTGAGCATGGGACCACACCATCGAACTCGTCCCGGATGCGAAGCCGCCAACTGCAAGGTCTACCTGATCTCCCCGCTCAAACAGAAGGAGCTCAATGCCTTCATTGCGAGGGGTTGAGTACCAGCCACATCCATCTGTCCAAGTCACCGATGCGTCTCCGGTCTTCTTCAATAAGAAGAGGACAGAGCCCTCCAGTTCGTCCAGACTACCGGTGTTCAACGCAATGACCGTGAAAAACTGGTACCCGCTCCCCTCTGATCAACAACCTTATTAACTGTTTGAAGGGAGCCCTGTTCCTCACGAAACTCGACGTCCAGTGGGGGTCAACAATGTCCGGATCCAGGAAGGTGACGAATGGAAGGCCGTGTTTCCTGAACTGTCTGGAATCTGACTATACCTAAACACTGCACATTTTGCGCGTTTCAGGAATAGCTGGATTACAGTAGGCTTATTTCTAAGGACTGGTATATGGTCTCGGTATAGCCAGATGGTTGTGATCACAGAGTAACAGGTACAGGGGTAGGGGACTACCCTGTGGACTGACAGTGCTCGCCTCGAAACTGTAGAAGAATGTGTAGCCTGCAAACCTCTTTAGAGACTATGTCTGGTCTTATTCCCACACGATGAATAGGCTAGACGTACTGATAACAAGGGCATGCGGCAATAGTCTTATTTCTGCACCAGTAGGCTGTGCACCTTCCATGTGATAGATGTCAAGGCTCGGGGATACGTATTCCGGCGAAGTTCCGGAACTAGCGAAGGTCAGCTAAGGAGATCTGATAGGATTGTTCTTATCCCAAGCAGACGGAGTTGGGGAAATAAGAACCCTTCTGGGACGGGTCTCACTAGGGGTATCTACGAGCTGGAGACCAGGGGAACATTACCCGTTACCCGATGGTCGGCAACGGGAGAGGACCAGAGACAACGGGAAATAGGACAGACAACTCGGTATCAGTCAGCCAAGAGACTGAGGGTTTCTAACCCCTAGGCTGACCAACGCCGCTCGAGCGGACACATCACGATCGTCCTGTATGCTGGCCAATGGCAATACGCTCGCGGGAGCCCTTCCAACGGATAAACGGCTGTGAAGGGGAACTCGGGCCAATTTTACTAATTTCTACTTTGTTTTGGACTTGCATATGATTTTGGGATTTGTATAAGTAGTCAGGACATTATCTCGAGTAGGGTACAGAATCACCCGTGTATTAGTAGGCTGAACGCTTGCAATTGGGCTATTTCTGGGGTTGGCTCAGTGTGTATTGTCGTTGGACTTTAACATCGGGAAACCTTAAGTTGGAATAAGGAATAGGGTATCGGCGTCTTGGACGTGATTGAGGCTATCTATCATCTGGGAATCGAATTGTGTTTTGGAATCAGCTACCGTCATCGTCATCAGCTATCATCATCGGCACTTGGGAAATAAGCTACGGGCTTCTATCGTTTGGAATTGTTATATCACGACCTATTCGAGGTCTCCTGCACGTTGGACGACACCACCACCACCACCACCCTCAACACTTGCTGTCTCATAAGCTGCGAAGCTTTAAACATCTTATCCATTCCACCGCTCATTATCGCTCAGGCCAATTCCTGGTATATCTTGTAGTGAAGGTTCATCTTCCTAAGGGAAACACATACCTTCCCTTCAACCTTGTTAGGACCTGTAAAGGGACTACCACTCGTCTGAATCTTGGCTCTTGCGCTCGCTGATCGGCCTATTTCCGATCCTAGTCTTATTTCCATAGGCCTCACCGCTTATTCCAAAGACTTGGGTTGTATTTGGGTGATAAGTGTGTTTTTTGGGTTTAGTTTGGAGCACAATCGTTCACCGTACAAACCGGGGCTCTTTGAGCCGTTGGTGATGTACTTCGGCCTTACCAACTCCTGGCTACGTTCCAGACAATGATGAATGACATTTTCCAGGACCTCATCATTTCCGGAGACCTTATGGTCTACCTGCACGACATCCTCATCGCGCATTCCGACCCTCACCCGCCCGTCACCCGAAATCGTCCGGGAGGTGCTCCAGCGACTTCACGAACACTGTCTTTTCCTCCGTCCGAGAAGTGCGAGTTTGAGAAGTCGACGATTGAGTACCTCGGTGTCATCATCTCTCACAACCACGTTGAGATGGACCCCGTCAAGGTCGCCAGTGTTGCCTCGTGGCCTGAGCCCGAGAACAAGAAGGACGTGCAGCAATTTCTCGGCTTCACGAACTTCTACTGGAGGTTTATCCGGCGTTCTCGGACATCGCCCGGCCGCTTTTCGACCTGACAAAGAAGGGTGTGGTGTCAGCAACGGCCTCTGGGTCGGCTAAACCGCGAGTAACCTGACGAGAACCCCAACCAGGATAACCCGATAGACGCTAGTAGCTCATGTGTTCCCCGAGCAGTAGGACCAGTCGTACGACGTCCTCCCTAGGAGGCCGTATGTCGTAGGTCGGGATGCGAGGCGGAACCCAGAACGAGTCAAAGAGGTGTGATATCCACTCAGGTATACAACCCGGGGTGTGGATACAACCCATAGTACGGTGCGAGGGAAGCGGGGCAGGGTGGAGACAATGCCTGTGTCAAGCCAAGGTAGAAGCTCCTGAGATTAGACGAGGTAGATCTACTGTACATGGAGGTTCTACCGTGCTTATATAGGCTTCTAATAAATTAAAGTGATTGCAGTCAATCGCGATCAGTTCCTGCACTGTAGCATTAAGGAGCATTAATGCTGATGCTCCTGGACTCCTCTGTGTTGGTTTCCGTGGCGTCGGTGGACCTAGGAGACCCGATGTTCGGGTTTCCTAGTCCTAAGTGTCATTGTATCCAGTGGTTCAAACCCCGATCGGGTTTGCAACCACTCCTGTACTTTGTGTACTCTTCTGTGTCAGCCTTTGGTGCGTCCGGGACTAGAGTCCGTCTGTACGGGTTCCTAGTCCCTAACGTCTTCTGCATCCCGTGGCGCAGACTCCCTGAGTCTGCGGCTTTAGAATCCGAGGCCGGGTTCAATCGTGAGAAGGTCATGTGGTGGCGTCATGAGAGTCCCGTGCCGCTAAGACGCGTCTGTATCCATACAGACGCGTCGCGCGAAAAATAGAACCTGGGTGATTCATGACACGTGGCCTGGACATGGACCACTGCCTCGGCCGCCGGGTTCCAAGCCCTCAAGGATGCGGTGACTGTGGAGCCCGTCCTGGTCCTTATGGATGAGTCCTGGCTGTACCGACTGGAGGCGGACAGCTCTGACCGGCGACCGGAGCGGTTCTATCGCAACAGGGGACTAATGGAAAGTGGCACCCCTCGCCTTCTACTCCAAGCTTGAATGACGTCCAACAGAAATACGTGATCCACACAAGAGATGCTTGTGATCTTCTGAGCCCTAGAGGAGTGGCGACACTTCCTCGAAGGCGCACAGCACCTGGTCGAGATCTGGACGGACCACAAGAACTTGGAGTACTTCCAGAAGTCGCAGAAGCTGAACCGGCGGCAGGCCAGATGGTCCCTGTACCTGTCCTGGTTTGACTTCGCCCTGTTCCATCAGCCCGGACACCTCATGGGCCGTCCGGATGCGCTCTCGCGTCGTCCAGACCACGGAGCCGGTTTGGAGAATTCAGATGTTACGCTCCTTTGGCCTGAGCTCTTCCGGATTCGTGCCATGGAGGGATTGCGGTTGACGGACCCAAAATTCCTCTCCTGCGCGATGTCCAGAAGGTGTTTGCAACCGAGCCAGAGCTCGAGGACCCCGTGGCGCTCGTCACCCAGGAGCTCCTCAAGAACCGGAAGGCTCCTTCCCCCCACTCGGCAGATCTCAGACGGACTCCTCCTGTTTTGCAGCAAGATTGTTGTGCCGCAGAATAAGGACCCTCCGTCGCCGGATTATGGAGCAGCACCACGACACGCGGTCGCCGGACATCTGGCCACTTCAAGATGTTGGAGTTGATCTCCTGGAACTACTGGTGGCCCCAGTTGTCCCGCCACGTCGGCCAGTACGTCGGAACCTGCAATGCATGCAACCGGACAAAGGCGCTTTGGCGACTTCCCCATGGTGAGCTTCATCCGACCGAGATTCCGGACGAGCACTGGGACACCGTCTCGGTGGACTTCATTGTCGAGCTTCCGGAGGCCCACGCGGTCATGGTTGTGGTTGACGTCCTCGGTAAGCGAGCCCACTTCAACGAGTGCCTCCACCGGCCTCGGTGCTGTTGGGGCTGCCTGTCTGTACTACTGGAATTTCTGGAAGCACCACGGAACCCCCCGGAAGTACATTTCCGATCGTGGTCCACAGTTCATCGCCGAGTTCACTTGCAAACTGTGGCACCTCATTGGTATCGAACCCGCTACCTCTCCACTGCTTACCACCTGCAGACTGACGGTCAGACCAAACATGTCAACCAGGAGCTCGAACAGTTCATCCATATCTTCACGAGCTACAAACAGGACGACTGGGATGAGCTCCTGCCGGCAGCCGAGTTCGCCTACAACAACCACACATCCACTCCTCAACGCAGCAGGTACCGTTCATGACGGACACCGGCCGCCTCCCTCGGATGGGTTTTGAGCCAAACAGTAGGTGCTCCCGCCGACAAGTCCGTCAACGAGTTCCACGACCGGATCACTGCCGGAGTCTCCGAAGCCAAGGCTGCCCGTTAAAGCCAAAGACAAGTTCAAGCTGTACTATAATCGCCGGCGCGTGCCCGCGCCAGAGATCAAGGTAGGCGACCGGGTCTGGGTGGATGCCTCCGACATCAAAACGACGTCTCCGTCACCCAAGTTCTCAGACAAACAGCTCAGACCGCTTCAAGGTCGTGAAGGTTGTGGGCAATGGGTGCGTACAAGCTCGAGCTTCCACCGCATTACTCCCAGCTCCACTTGGTCTTCCCAGTCGTGAAGCTCGAGCTGCGAAGCTGGACCCCTTTCCCGGATGAGCCTGGCACGATAAACCACCACCCGTCCTCCAAACAGACGGAGACGAAAGGTGGGAGGTTGATGAGATCCTCGACAGCGAGTCCGATACGGCAGCCTCTGGTACATGGTGCACTGGAAGGGTTATGGTCTGGACCACGATAAATGGGTAAAGCACTCTGATGTCTTCGCCAAAGACGCCATTGACACCTACTACCCGCTGCTACCCCCCCCAACGCCCCTCGCCGGATTGCCTCGGCCGCCTTCGACTCACTGTCCTTCCAGAGACGCGATAGGACCATCTGATTCATATGTCGGGACACCGTATTCCAAGGGGGGTGATGTCAGGGGAACCCCCACTCCGCACGCCTTTCCGGCCTTTCCAGCTATTCTTCTGGCTATTCCTCCGGCTTCCGCTCCGGCCTTCACTCCGGTTTCCGTTCCAGCTTTCCCTCCGGCTATCGCCCCCGACCTTCTGCCCGCCCGTTCTCGCTGGCATGTGCTATGTGATCAGGCCTGGGATCATTGTAGATACCTCCGGACACGTGCTAATGGGTAGCTACTAATTAGTATATAAGGTTTCGCCTAGCATGGGAATCCTCATCCTTTCTTCTCTTCGGATTCCCCCCGCTAGGTGCGTAGTATTTCCACTCCTGTATTATAGTACCCATATTTATCCTTCGGATTCCCCTGCTAGTTTCCACGCCCTGTGCTGAGCTTAAGGTTGCCCTTACAATCTGAGAGTAAGAGAGACATTGATAGACAGATGTTGCAGTATCACTCTCTGCCTCTGCAAGATAGACCAGTCTGATGTCTGGATATCAGGGTAAAAATGTGGCTTATATAGGGATGCACACCACCTGTTTAGGGCAATGGCCTTAAATTCCCAAGATCTCAATGGTTACAGGCTGTTACAGTTAGGGCTGTGGTATTGACTTTTTGGCCATCAAGACAGTATGTGATGGTAGAAAAGACAGCCGTAGCAGCAAGACAGTGTGGGTAATTTTTTTCTATCTCCAGCTTCTGGATGGTTTTTTTTCCGCTTTCCTCGGAGCTCAGAACCCCATCCATGCCATTCACACCTCCACATTAGTGGCGGTCAGAGTAGAATTTAAATAACAATTCTGACGACAATTCTGGATACAATTCTCAATTTTATTTATCATGGGAGAATCATTGTAATTCAGAATCACCTCAGAATCATTGAATCATTGTAAAAGCTCCTCCAGAGGAGCTTTCGCCAGGCCAATTCTCAAGGCAATGACAATTCGCACCATAATTGAGACCCATCCACCGTCAACTAGAAAATCTTTTGATTTTTGCTCCTGGCACTGGGCAGATTAGCTGCCGGAGTGTGGCTCAAGGTGGCTGAGGAGTCCGAGAGCACATGGCCAAGAGGATGGAATTTCGGTTGGGAGCTCATGTCCAAATCATCTAGTCACCCACCTGTTGCACGTGGGCACTCGTTACAATTACGATCATATGCTAATGCCACCAGAACTTCCAAGACATGGTAGCATTTAAGTCTCGTGACTCAAGTTCCATCCCAATGCCTAACACAATAACATACACCTGGGCCCGGGATAAAGAATTCCCCTGCTCCCTGATCGTCACATAATGACATTTCCTCTTGAGCTATTTCCCCGGAAAAAACTGGGTAAAATCCAATATCACCAGTGGATGAGCTTCAAATGCTTCTGCAGACTGACTTTCGTTAATCCAAACACTTGAGAGAAAAAACAGAGAATGTGAGATTTGCTGAGGATGTCCATCATTGGATATCATGTAAAGCATGCACCCAATCAGTGGGCTCCTCACATAGCCCCTTCCCCTTCCCTTCATTCAGGTTCACTCTTGTACCCACTTGGTCATCTGGAAATACATCTCCGATCAGAAAGCAAGACATGAACAGCCACCCAAATATTCCCTTGTGCATCTCTCAGTGAAATCCCATCTTGTTGTTGTCGCACCCCTGAATAATGCCTAATTGATGCAGGCAGTAATTGCATTGTAAATACACACACATACAAAATCCATGTCCAAGAGACCACAGACAGGCAATAAGTGTATACAAGATTGACCACCACTTTTCTCCGGTATCCAAGATCTCCAGGAAGATTCAAAACACAATGAAGGACACACATACAAAGTTTAGCGGTTCATCATACGGGATATTTATGTTGAAATGGAAAAAAAAACTATTTATTGAACGGATTCAGAACGAACCACAAATATGAATGCTACAAAGCCTGCTTACCTGTCAGTGCCAAAAAAGGTGTAATGATCGTTTGAACATCGAAAAATGAGAGGAATGATTGATAGCAAAAGACTCACTGGAGGGTGGCAGAAATAATTGGCTAGCAAATCTTTCCATCAGTCTGAAGAGTGCCAAAGGTGAAACAACCACGAAAACAGGGAGTAAAGGAGTGATGCAAGTAGTCTTGTTCCCGCCATTATAGGGAGTCTTAGACCGAGTAGCATTCACTCGGGATAATAAACCAAAAACGGATTGATCCGGGCAAGCGATTTGATGAAATTTGATGGCGGAAGACCACCCTATAACGTCTGGTGCAGTTCGTATAGGCAACGGGCGATCAAATCACACTTTTGTTCGTCCTCGTTCATCCCTCCTCCGATAACTTCGAAATTATGATCATTATATTCCTGTGGGCTCCCTCATCATTATAGTATTTATAATCACACGATTTCTGTCCCAGATTATTACTATTGGGCTTGCGATCATAACCTGTTTTTGACTGTAATCAGGCATAAACACACCCTCCTTTGCACCTTTTGGTATGCCATCATATATATAATTGCATCGCCGAAATATCTGAGGTTCTTTCTAATTTTTCAAACCCCAAGAGGGAGGTGTAGGCTTGAAATTGAACCAAAGTCCACTGTGTCACGCCGTGACCAGATAAGCAATCCCATGGATACGATACGAACTGCACCAGATGTTAGGATGTGCTCTCCGGTGTCTTTTCATCATTTCGCTTGCCTCATCACTCTGATCTTTGATTTCGGCACAGCGGAAGCACACCCAAACATCTGGAACCGAGATTATGACGGAAGGCATCAGACAGATGGTTTGACATACAAAAAGGAATTGATACCCAGCATGATTCTTGCAGGAAACCTGATTGGCAAGGTCAGCTGAGGAACTTCAATTGAAAACCCTGAATCCATTCAGTCTACAAATGAGGAAAGGCTAAAGGCCCTTCAGACGAACCCAGAGGAAAGCCCAAGGAGACAAGTCGCGATCTGTAGGCACGCCACAAATTACGATGTTGCAATGTGCATACCTGTTTAGGGAGGCCTTGGATGCGGTGACTAGAAAGGAGCAATCAAAACATTCAATCTTCGTGAGAGTCTTCTCCCTATCTATAAATGTCTGTCCGTCCGAAGCTTTTTAAGCTCCGTTTTTAATCTATCATTCTGGCAGCTCAGATCAAGATTCTTAATTTAGTTACATCCAGCAAGTCGGAGCCGGCGACTGCTTGTCAAATACCGAAATCAGGACAGACTTATATAAAATGAGGCAGTCACATCAATCCAACTCTCCAACATCCTCCAGCTGCTTCTCACACCAGCACAATGTTCAGGAGGAGCACACTTGTAGCTGTGCTCACTTCATTTGCTCTGGGAAAACCCCAGGGACCATGCCGAATCCTACCCACTGACAATTTATGGCCAACCCGACAAATATGGGATGCCTTCAATCATTCCATTGATGGTCATCTCATCAAGACCATACCTATCGGTAGTCCCTGCCATGACCCGACCTACAACGAAGGACAGTGCAACACCATTCGACAGAACTGGCACATACCAGACTTCCAGTTTGTGGTCGAACTTCCTGTAAAATTCCGTGTCACGTCTTAACATGACTTTCACAGTATACCCAACCCATCTTCCATCATGAACCCCATCTTCCTCAACAAAAGCTGTGACCCCTTTGATCCTCAAGAGACTCCTTGTCAAATTGGTGCATATGTGCAATATGCGGTAAACGTCACTTCGATGGACCATGTCATTAAAACTGTTCAATTCGTGAAGACACACAATATCCGGTTTGTGGTGAAAAGTACGGGACATGAGTGCGTATCCATCCTATTCCGAACAGACGGGTACTGATGGAAGTTTCTTTGCAGCTTCATGGGACGTTCAACGGGAACTGGGGCATTGTCAGTCTGGATGCATAATCTAAAGGATATTACCTTCATTCCTCACTTCCAATCTGCTCGCTATACGGGCCCGGCATTCAAGGTACACCCGGGAGTTCTTGGTTTTGATCTTGTGACAGAGGTCCACAAAAGAGGCCTAGCAGTCGTTGGTGGAGAATGCCCAGTACGTCATTTTATTGATTCTGTGTAATTTGTTGTTCTTACCATTGTGATGATCCTGTAGACTGTAAGCTTTGCTGGCGGATACATACAAGGTGGTGGCCATTCGGCCCTGAGCTCGTATCACGGATTAGCTGCCGACCAGACATTGGAATTTGAGGTGATAACGACCCAAGGAAATTTTGTTCATGCCTCTCCCACAACGAACCAAGACCTTTATTGGGCTCTGAGCGGCGGTGTATGTTCATCCTGTCTCGTTGCTTCTGTCTGTGTGTTCACTGACTCGCTTCAGGGAGGAGGAACATACGGTATTGTATGGTCTGTTACCGTCAAAGGCTTCCAGGACCTTCCCGTTACGATTGCCTCTGTCAACTTCACATCAGAGGGTATCAGTCAAGATACATACTGGCAAGCCATCGATGCGTACCAAGCCAGTACACCAAACCTCACAAACACCAAAGTTTGGGGTATGGCACAATACACTGCCGCAACATTTATGCTAGACCCGGTATTTGGCGTCAATAAATCTTCTGCAGAAGTCTCAGCTCTCATTCGTCCTTTCCTCGATACCCTCGACAATCTTGGAGTCAATTACGTGACAGCAACGAATACGTACAGCGGATACCTCGAGGGCTACAATACCCTGACATTCCTAAAAGACTTCGCAGTTGCGGATATTCTCGTAGGCTCCCGACTCCTGCCCCGGTCACTTTGGGAAGATCAATTCGGGAGAAACTTGGGAGTCTTCAGAACACTATTCGCAGCATCTTGGAGGGAGGCACAGTCGCTGTCGATTTCATCCTACGGCCTACATTGCAGGTTGCCGGGAACCCTGATAATGCTGTACTTCCAGCATGGAGAAACACCGAGCGGCATTTTGTGGTTGGAATGTGAGTTTCTGTGATCCCTCATGTAGAGAAGCTCATCTCTGTCATTCAGTCCCCTGGTCGATGGCCAATCCGAAGAGGAAGCCTTAAACAATCAGGCCAGAATAACCACAGAGTTTGTCCCGGAATTGAAACGGTTAACGCCGGGGTCGGGGTCGTACAATAATGAGGTTATGGTGCTTCTTCTTACGCCACACGAATGTCTGACCGTGAATCCCCAGGCCGATTTTCAAGACCCTGACTTTAAGCAAGCATTCTGGGGTCCCAACTATAATAGACTCCTCGCAATTAAGGACAAGTGGGATCCGGACCAACTTCTTTATGGCTCAATAAGTGTTGGGGGAGATCGATGGGAGGAGACAGAGGAGGGAAGACTTTGTAGAGTCTAACTTGATACGTCTCGTTTGGTATATCAAACGTCGGATCAACTATTCAGAAGCAGTTCTGACCTGTTCATAAATATAGTACAAAGAGTTTCCAGAATCTCCCAAGTTGACTTTTACATGCCATTTGCCGCTTAGAAGCAGAGATTTTGCGGGTGGGAAATCCAGGGCCAAAGCGCTAACCGAGCGCTTCCTGTCTTTCACCTCGACCTTCGCTCAGGCACTGGCACTATAAATTCAAAATTGTCCCTCTCTTCAGTCCTCTCGGTTTGGAACCACTATTGTATTTTTCTAAACGATACAAGATCTGCCTTCGCTTCGCTCTGGCGAAGGCCGTTACTCCTCATCCGACATACACTCTGTGGCCGTTGGGTATGGAGTCTGGAATCATTCCATAGAAACGTAAACTAAACGATGTATATACCATCTTGTAATGTGCACTATTGGCGTCCTCGATCAGCGCCTCTGAACACACGTCCACCGGCCTCATGTTCACGCTCAGTAAGCCACCCTCCCTCGCGCTCGGCACCCGGCGCCCCGAACGAAGCAAACGAGGTCATCTCCGGCGTCGCCTCAGGGATCGGTGTGAAGCACAGTGCGCCGTCTAGAACGGGGCTCGAGATGCGCGGCGGGCTCTGCGGGAGCACGCTCCGGAAGTCGGTTCCCCTGCCGGCGATGTCGGTATCGGTGTCGGTGTCGACCGCTCTCCCCCGTGCTCCTCCTCCACCTCCACGGCGCACGGGCGGGCTAGTGGGGCGCGCACGCGCACGCTTGTCCGGACTGGCCGCCCTCGACGCCTTCTCAGGGCTCCGACTCCGGCTGCGCGCAACCCGCTCCGGCACGCGCGTGTATCTGTCCTCCTGCACGCTCGGCCACCGAAACACATCCGCGCCGCGCTCCCCCTGCGGCGTCTCCGCGGGCGACTCCGGTCACCATGCGGAACCCCGGCGCGGTGCTCGCGGTGACGGACGAGAACGCGCGCGAGAGCACCCCCGCAGTGACGGAGGACGGCGCGCGAGAGAGGTTGGCGTTGGCGGCCTGGGCGTCTGCGACGAGGAGGTCCGACTCGTTCCGCGCGTGCGCCTGCCACGGGCGCCGCGCCATGCGGTCTTGCTGCCCGTCGTCCCACACGCGCTCGAGTATCCCGCGCTTGATGCTCTTGTGGCGGAGGGACTCCCAGGGGACCGCGTCCGTACTGTCTGGGCGGGTCGAAGAAGAGCGAGGTGCGACCCGAGGGCGTGGGCGAGGGTGCGCGGGAGCCGCGGGTGGACTTGCCGCGCGGGATGACTGTGTAGGCAGAGGCGGTGGTGGCTTCAGACGCCTCTGACTTGGTGCGGGTTGTGTAGCGGGTGGGGCGGGTCTGAGTTTGCGCGGAGCCGGGGTGCAGGAAGCCCTCTGTTTCGCCGCCGCGCTCGTCATCGTCGTCGTCGTCGCCTGCATCGCTGCCGTGTAAGGTGTTGATGTTGTCCCCGTCGAGCTCTTCGGCGTGTTGCTCGTCGCCAACCCACTCGCCCGTTTCATATTCTTGCTTCTCGCCGAGGCGTGGACTGGGTGGGTCCGTATTCGGGCCCTACCTCGAGCGTCCCGTAGCTTTTGCGCCCTCGCCGGCGGCCGTGCCCGTTTCTCGTGAGGCAGCCGTACACACACCACGTTGTAAGCCCGCCGATGAGGAGGCCGACGACTCCACAGATAGGGACAATGTAGATAAGGTTGCTCGCGGGTACCATAGAGATCTTGGCGTTGGAGTTGGCGGGGGATGGTGGTGTTTGAGGGTGGTAGCGCGCTGATAGATATTATGGACTCGCTCGCCGAGGAGGAAATCGATGCAGTAGACGATGATATGGACGTGATGTTGAGGCTATCAGATGCAGATGAAGAGCTGGCCGCCGAGTCAGATTCGAAGGAAAGCGCTAGAGTAGGAGTAGTTGTGTCTGTTGGGGCGGTCCACCAAGTGTTGGTAGGTGTAGGGGAGAATGTGGTGGGGCTTGCTGTTGCAACACCGCCAGGGGGGTAGGGCCACCAGTAGTCGTAACTCGAAGACGAGGTCAGCGGGCTAGGCATCAACTGGCGGGCGTAGTATTCGTTGACGTGGTGTTGCGCATGGCGTCTGAGCGAGGTCGTGGTCGCCGTGGTGGGTAGAGGTTGGGCGTCCATGCTTCAGCGAGCCAGGCGTATCGCCAAAAGGAGAGAAAGAAACACCGTAGGACGAGAGGAAGAGTTGAGAAAGCGAAGTGTCAGGCCCGATCGCAAGTCTCGATTGGTTTGTCTTGGGTTTGTCTGCCAGTCACTCCAGAGATTTGCCAGGGATTGAAATATTGAAGACTTATGAAGCCCCAAAAGGACTTGAAACAGTTTCCAGCCAAGTATGTACACGAGTGAGCGCGGCTGCGAGGCTGCTGCAATGCGAGGTTTGAGCTTCGATCATGACGTGACGCGTCAGTAGTCGGCTGCTAGCGGCTAGATTGGGCTAGACACCTTTAGCTTCTGACTTCCATCACCTCAAAAGCTTGACTGTAACCAAAGGTTTCTTGCTGTATTGACTTCGAGGATTGACTCTGTTCCAGCAATTCGCCACGAATTTGAATTCTCTTGAACGGTCTTCTAGTCGGCCACTCGGTACAGCCATCGATTATCGGTCAGAGCGGACTCTTGTGAAGCGGCCTCTTGTAATTATCAAGGTGAACAGCCGCGACGGGCTCCTAGGTGCCACTGCTCCGCAGCGCTCACATCAGCACGGCCCCAGGACTCGGAGCCAGCACAGCCTGACATTGATCTCTCATATAAGTTATCTTGAGGACACCTCAGTCCGAAAACACCATGCCGAGCAACATTACTGTTCTCTTTCTCCTCGTGCTATTCTTCGTATGTCTTTCCTCAAGCGGCGTGTACGCGTTCGGCGCGGGCAACATCCCCTCGTACGCATATTGCTATTGATGCTTACAATGGCGACTAATTAATTTGCATATTTACAGCTTCGCTTACATGGAAGGACGGGCATTCAGACACGGAGACATTGTACGCCATTTCCAGCATTATTCGCGCTCCTCTAAAAGCGGGCCCACAGGAAGACGCGCTTGCCGAGTTGATCAAAAAAGGAAGTGGCACCGGGTTTTGCACTCGCTAACATGCTCTCCAAGGGCTCCAAGTTTGGTGGTATAGATATTAAACGGGTGTACTTTGGGTACGACAGTCCATTTTTGCGTCACGGTAAGTCCTAACGCTTTCTAGGAATTGGCTGCGCGATTATAGCCAGGCGATGGATATTGCTACTCTCAAGAAGGTCCCAGTCCAGGTACGAGGGCATTCACCATCTGCTCATGATTATCGAGACCTTGTCAGACAATCATTAACCTGTGCATGGTCCTCGGCTTCCTGGTATGTTCTACCTGTTCGGGAGACTCGCCTGCTGATGCTGCGCCAGGCACACGGATACGCTACAGCTGAATTCGAGGTCACCGAAGAACGCCTTGGTGTATATCTTCCGGTGGGTGGAGCCCTCGGTCGCACCGCTTCATCTCAACTAACCTCCGGCAAGACCGAGCACATTGACAACCCCAAGGGCTACGGAGCTGGCGAGGATCCGCGCCACTACCACCCCAAACTCAGAGGACCCGTGGAGGTTTGTGCCACCGCTGTTGCTTCTCTACCTGAACTAACGTCAGTTGCAGCCGATCGAGCTCGAGGTCGATCCTAGAACTGGAATGAAGAATTACATCGCCAATGGTAGTGTCCTCCATTCCACATTTCACATCCGTGGAAATAACGCAATGCAGACGCCGGTCATTGGGACACCTCGCGCGCCCTCGTGCGCCGTACATTGGAACAGTGCATCCACCTCGGGCGCAAGCATCGGTCGCAGGGTCAGAAGCAGGACGAGTACGAGGCTTACAGGCTGCTCGGACAAGCTGTGCGTTTCTCCTTCTCTTTCGAGTTCATTGTGTTTATGCTCGTAACAGCTCCACACTCTGGAAGACTTTTCTGCGCACTCGAACTTTTGCGAGATTGCGCTCGTGTCGATGGGCCATCAGGAGGTTTTCTTGCATGTCGGCGACCAGTGTCGGATCCAGGCGCCGAATGGGAAGTGGGTTGCGCCGCTTGTTACGGGTGGGCTCATTTTTACTGCCTCGTCCATGCGGAATCTTGACCTCGGGATGCAGGAACCTTCGGAGGTAGCGACTTTACGCACTCGTTGTTGGGAGGTTCGTCTCTTGCGCTGTTCTTCCAGCTCATCGCTCACCGACCGTTCTCATAGAGGCGGGAGACCACCTCGTGCGTTCCCTTCTGTCGACGTTCCTTCCATTGACTGACCCGAACTCCAGAGCCAAGCCTCCGTATCCGACCTCAACAAGGAGCTCGACAAGGCGCACTCGACCTCCCGCTCTGGCGGGGGCGCGAACCCCGGATCCGTGCTACGCGACTTGCTGTTCTCCGTCCCCGGTGGCGGCGGCTCCGAGATGGCGCGCGAGATGGAGGGCATCGAGCGGATTCGGGCGGGGCCGGCGCAGGGCGGGAAGCGCCCCGAGGACATGACGCCGCAGGAGCTCCATGGGATTCTGTGGCAGGTGCTTAGTTTCAGGGATTCCGGTGCGCTCGTCTGCTTGTCGTTCGGCTGGCGCTGGTCTAATGTGGTTCGGTTGGTGCAGTCGCGAAGAAGATCTCGCACACGATCGGTAGGCGTTTTATTTTTACTTGTGTAAAGCAGGACTCAAGTTGAGACAGAGAAAATCCCTGGACTCGGCCCGCTTATTGAGAAGATTATGGACTCGATATCAGGCGAGTGAGATAGTTCGCTCGATGTCCTTATTACCTGACCCCCGATGCAGTCTTTGTCTTTACGACGTTGGAGGTAATGCTACCGAACACCCTCATCCGGCTTCATATACTCAAGTGTCGTGCAGCCCTTCATCAAACCGCTTCTCAAGACCGCCACTTCCCAACTATCAACCGTTGCGGCCGAGGCTATCAACAACCAAGATCAATATGAGGTCTTCAACGACCCCCGCGCAGTAAGATCATTGAGCGGAGTCTTTCGATCCAATACTGACGCCTTTTCCAGTCGGACCCGACGCACTCGTTCTTAAGCAAAGACCATTTTGTCAGCTTCCCTTTACCCTCTTCATTTCAATACGCGTTCCCTAACATATTTGTAGAACCTCATTCTCAACGAACCCGCGGGGCATCTCGCGCGAATTGTTCTGGTCCGTTCTGCGCTGAATCTATATACTTCCGTCTCTGATTTCCCTTAGATTCACACCGTTACCCTCGTCATCAAAGCTTGGGACGACAACTCTGTCAACGTGAACCACCTCACCGAGGACGTCCTGTCGTGCTTGTGGGTCCCCTTGCCACCATACTGCATGCGCGGCTGCCAACTGAATCCCTTTCCACAGATTCCACCCCGACTTCCACAACAGTCCTCCAAGGTCCAGCGCGAGATGATGGAGTACATGCACACCTGGGTCAACGGGCTCGGTGCGAGGAAGCACAGCGTCATCCAGCGGCTCAGCAAGAACGCCGTGCGGAACCACGAGAACGTGCGCGCCGCGGGCGAGGGCGGGAAACCGGCGGCCGAAGGCACGTTTGCGGCCAACCAGGCGCATCAGTTCCAGGCTCAGGTCGCGGGGTACGCGACGCAGCATATTCCGGGAGCGGCGCAGGCGCAGGCGATGTTCGGCGGCCATGGACACCAGGGCCCGGGGAGGGAGATGCCTGGAGGAGGAGGAGGACATGCGAGCTCGTATTACGAAGGTGGAGGCAATGCACCACCTCCGCAGCCTAGCTATGGCTCGCCTGCGCCGCCCGCTCATGGGCACGGATCGCATGGACCGCCCGGCCATGGCCATGGCCATGGATCACACGCGCCACCCGGGGCCCCGTCCTTCCCTGGTGAAGCGTCGCCCTACGGCGCCCCCCCGGGCCCGCCGCCTTCCTTCCCCGGCTCCGAGTCCTCCGGCTACAACCCCTCGTACGCCCCGCCCCCGGGCGGTCCGCCGTCCTTCCCGGGCGCAGCGCCATCGTTCCCCGGCGCGCCAGGCGGGTATGGGTCCCCGCCGCCTCCGCAAGGCGGCTACGGAGGCGGGTTCCCTGGTGGCCCGCCAGAGTTCCCCGGCGCCTCGCCTGGGTTCCCCGGAGCTGCTCCTGGATTCCCCGGTGCAGATCCGTACTCGTCGCCCCCGCCGCAGTTCCCCGGAGCGCAGAACCAGTACCCGCCTCCTTCCGGACCGCCGTACGGGCAGGGCCAGTGGTAGATGAATGGGTATGTCCCAGAGTAGAAAGAAAGAAATGTAGTGCGATACTGTTGGTACTATAGCTGTAAAATGACTGTGAATGAACCCTGTTTTTGTGCATTGGATTCTTGGCGGCAAACTCGGGAAACAGGCGATAATTCCGGCCGTTTTCTTCTCCTTCCTAATTGGGTCACGGGCGGTTGTTTGCTTGTGCATGTTTCGATCCCAAGCTCTGATGTCTTTGAGATCATCCCCTAATATCTTGCATTCGCATTTGGTGCACAATGTTATCGGTGAGCCACCATCTTCTATGCGGATTTGACGGGCCTTTTATCACTTGCATTTCACAATACACAGTTGTAATTTGTCACGTCTGGGTGGCAGCAGTGGGTGCTGCAGATGTTTTCTTCGCGTCAGCCTGAGGCAGTGAACCGGCACAGTGCACACGCCTACCGCTGGATGTAGGGACCACCGTTCTGCCACCACTCACACCCTTAAAATCATATTTAGCTGACCTTTCTTGCAGAGATCAATACTACGTCGATCTATTGATGTCTTTCCAATTCTCAAACGGAGTTTTAATTCCATCCGAGACGAACAGTCGCAACACGATTTTCATCTAAGGCTCCAACCTTTTGTTTTCCTTGTAGAAATTTGGGCAAAATAAAAGAAAAAGGTTTCAAAATGTTTTAAAACCGTTTAAAACCATTTATAAAAGGTTGTTTCTGCAAACATATAAGTAGACTCGTAACCAGCTCTATATTGAGTCACTGAGTTGTATGCAATTTATTTTGAGTGAATTGGAGCATAATTGAGAGAAAAAATGTGCAGGGAGTTACTCTATGTTCGAGCAACCCTTTCTCCTTTTTTTCTATCTCCCCTCAGTTTTTGTCGGATTCACACAAACTAAATTGCATACTACTCTTACATCTTGTTGCTCAATGCAGAGGTGGTCACAAGCCTAACATATAAGTATCGGAGCAATAGCTCACCCGAATTTAACATCTCAAAAGTTGAATCTACGAAGGCCACTGAGGTCATCAGGTTCTTCTTGGTCCATGCAAACATTGCTGGCTGGAAGCGCACCTTCTCCGAAGGCGCGAGACACTTGAAGAGAGGCGGGAACAAGACAGAATGGGACCAGCGTATGTATATCAGAGCGTACGGACGTGGTAAGAGATCAAGAGAAAAGTGGTCATGTGATAAGTAAATGTCCGGATTAGTGTGATCGTGAACCATCGGGTTTACACCCTCCCCCTCCCTGAAAAATCATCCCGCCCGCCAAGCAACCAGAGAGAGAAAAGGAAGGTAGGTGGGGGGTATGGGGAAAAATACGTAAAAACTGCTCAACGGGTGCGTTAAAAACCCCGTGGGGAAAAGCTACCGGGCAGGCACAAAAAGAAGGTTGAACAGGACATGCGCGCCTATACCATCCCACCTCCTTCGCGTGCCTCCCATCAGTCGAGGGCTTCGGCTTCAGCGAGCTCGCGTCCGGGGAGCCATCGATTATGCTCGGGACCGTAGCCGGAGAACGAGACCAAGTATTGCTTCCCGCGGCCGCGTTTGCGTTCGTCGATAATATCCTCGATGAGCCATTCCTCCTCGCCGTGGTCGTTCAAAACTGGGCCGGGTTCGGGGAGCTTGCGCGCGGGGAAGAGCTCATCGTCGTTTTCTATATAAGGTTCTAATTCAGATGAATGGAAGACAGGGAACACATTGGGTTGGTTAGGTAGGCTTAGCGTGTATGTGGATGCTTCGGGATGTGTAGCGGTGACCGTGTAAGGGCCGTCGAACCGACACATGTACTTCGCGACACGCTTTTCGCCCTTCTTGAGGTATTCAACGCGTCGGTGGGCCGTTGAATGAAAGCTTGACGCGATCGCCGACCTTGATGTCGTGGTCGGGGCGTCGAGTCTTGTTGGACTGCTCGGCCTGATTGATCTTTGCCGTAAGGAGATTTTCCTGGGCTTCTATAACATCGTCGTGGAGGCGCTGAATTATTTCTGCGGCGAGCTTCTCCTCATCCGGAGCCGTGGACGGCGGGGCGGCGACGAGGGGGGGGATAATCCGAGGAGAGCGGCCCATTCGCAGTTGAAAACCCGAGAAGCCGGTCGAAGCGTTAACAGTATTCATCATGTCAAAGCGGACACGGGGCAGAGCACGTACCCAGCCGGTTTGGTTCCGCGAGACGTGGTATCGGAGCGCTTGGTTAACAGTCTTGTTGGTACGTTCGCTTGCGCCGTCGGTCTCGGGGTGCCATGCGAAGACATTTTTATTTTGACACCGGTTAATTTGTGTAAGGCCTTCCAGACGTAGAGACAAACAGCTTGTTGCGGTCGCAGACGAATTCCAGCGGGAGGCCATTGTCGCAAGTACCAGTGGTCAAAAAAGAGCAAGGCGAGCTCAGGCGCAGTGAGGTTCGTCTTAGTCGGCACCAGGCGGATATCGGAACCTAAGCGGCAGGTAAAGGTGACGAGATAGTCGTATCCCTGATCGGGCGGCAGCGGGCCAATGAAATCCACGGCCACGGAGTCGCCACGTTTGCTCCGGTATAGGTAGTGGATGCAGGGGTCCCGCCTTCCGAGTAGTCCGGGACTTGTTGCGTTGGCAGTCGGCACAGGCGGGAATGTAAGCATTTTCCAAATTGCGTCTCATGTTGGGCCAGTAATAAGAGTCCCGTAGGGACTTGTACGACTTGTCAAAGCCGAAATGTCCGAGGGAGTCGTGTGCAAGATGGAACAGTGATTCGCGTATTTCCGGGACGCGAGGAATGATCAGTCGGTCAGCGACGTACCAGAGCCGTTCAGATTCTCTGAACTCCAGTCCCGGCATGCCTTTACTGACAGAGGTCAATTTCTTGCACCAGGGGTCTTTCTCGTAGCCCTCGCGAATTTGTTGCAGGAGTTTCGCGTCAGAAACTGATGGTGAGGACGGAAGCAATTGACTTTTGGTTCCGTTCTTTGATGCGCGTGTGAGCCAAGCACTGCACAGCCCGGAGCGGTGAATCCTTTTTTGGCATCAGAACTGAAGCAACCGTTGGTTGATCCTTGTCATCCGCACATTCGTCCCAAGGCTCGTGTGCGGGCAGCTTCTGCGTCGCTTGTCTCAGTGAAGTCTGTCCGTGACAAGGCATCGGCTGCTGAGTTATCCTCGCCCTTCACATAGATTATTTTGCAGTCGTATTGACTGAGAAATTCCATCCAGCGTGCCTGTCTGCGGGACAGGTCTTTTTGTTTGTCAAAATTCTCAAGTGTTTTGTGGTCCGTGTACACGTAGAACTCGGAACCAAGCAGGTCGACACACCATTTCTGCAAGGCGCGTATAATGGCCAGCATCTCTTTTTCATGTACCGGATAATTCAGCTGTGCACTCTTCAGAGTCATGGAATCAAACACCACTGGGCGCGCAGTTTCCCAAGTGGGGCCATAGGACAATATACCGCCGGTGCGCTTATCACTGGCATCGGTGGTGACAAAATCTTGTTAATACCGTGGTCATTATGATCAATTGTGGTGAGGCAATCACGGCTAACGACAATAGATTTAATGGCATCGAAGGCGGCCTGCGCGTCATCGGACCACTCCGGGAATTTTTTTATCGCAAGCTTTTGTGGTGAGCTTTTCCAGTACAGCCGTATGATCCACAAGGTTGTGCAGGAACCCGGAGATGTACCTGACAAGACCTAGGAAAGCCCGGACGTTCGTGGCCGATTTTGGGGTCGGCCAATGGATTATCCGTTCGACCTTGCGGGTATCAGCTTCCACCCCTCTCTGAGAGATGTGGTGGCCAAGGAAATCAACTTCGTACTGGAACAGCTTCGTCTTCTTAGGGTTGCAGTACAGAGACACCTTCTTCAGGGCCTCAAAAACGAGCCGTATGTGTTTTTCGTTGTTCATTCCGGGTCTTTGGACCAGATAATTATGTCATCCAGGTATACATGGCAAAAATCACCGATGAAGTGGCGAAGGGCTGCCGTAACCCGTCTCTGTTGCACCGAGGGAGCGTTCCGCAAGCCCTGCGGCATCACCAGCCATTTGTACAGGCCCAGTGGCGTGTTAACCGCCGTGAACGGAATGGAGTCAGGGTGCATACGGGTTTGGAAAAAACTATCAGTGAAGTCTATGGTCGACCATATTTTTCCCTTCGTGCAGTCTGCGAGAATGTCGTCGACTCTGTGGAGGGGAAATCGGTCATGTTCCGTGTTTGCATTGAGCGGGCGGTAGTCGTTTACCCAGCGGGGCAGGGCTGACTTATCCGCCTTTGGAATCAGGAAGGCTGGGGAAGCGAATGGAGAGGAGGAAGGACGGATGCGGCCTGCATCCAGGTGGTTCTGGATGAGGATGCGCCACGCCTCCTTGTACTTCCACGGGCTTTGGTACGAACACGTCTGGAAAGTCTTTTCAGCATCTTTCAACTTTATTTGACAAAAGACATCCGTCGGTAAATCGTTAACGTGTGGCATTGGCTCGAAGAGGCAGGAGAACTCGGTTTTCAGTTTAGACCCTCTGTCCTCAAGCTCCTTCCAATGAGATAAGACCTCCACACGTTCACGAATGGCAGCCACGACGTCGACTTGTTTGACAGGCTCAAAATCGCCATTGGCTTCCATTGTCCTCCGCCTGGCGTCACAGACGGCGTCGAGTTCCTTAAAGAGCGACTTGCGGTTGGCCAGAGTAATCTTAATCTTTTCTCTTAACTTTAACTTAGGTGGTGGTACGGGTTGTGGCTCAGGGGGATTCAATCAAGTCATAAGAACAACATTTATCAATTACAGTGCGCGACTCGTGGTCTATGACAATTTTATTAGCGGCTAGCCACGGTAAGCCGAGTAGAAGCGGTGCGCAAAGGTCGTCTGCTATAAGGAATCGTACGGTTTTCGAAGTCCATAACTGGTCACGGACGTGCAACGTAGCTTAACAAATGCGTAAGGTAAACATCGGGTTCACCATCGTCGGACAAGGCGAAGGAAATCGGGACGGGTTTCTGCAGCTTGATGTTCGGGAGAGTTCCAGCGAGTCGGCAAGTTGTCTATCAATCATAGCTAGATGGGAACCGTTATCAATCAGCCCGAAGGAACGAACGGAGGCAGGGATGGACGCAGTGGATGGGCCGTCGACGAGACAGTCCCAGAAAAAATGGGGATCCGAGGTAGATGGTGCGGGATCACTCACGTCACTATCCTCGGAGTCGTCTGAGTCGTCGCGGTCCGAAATGGGGTCCATCACCACTGCGACGGTCCTTCGCCTTGGCCTTCTTTGGGGCGGCGGCGGCGGCGTCCCCAGCGGGTGAGCGTGCGGTACGTGGTGGGGTCGGGGAAGTTGTTAGGGCAAGTCAGCCGCGCGGTGGCCAGCGTAAAACTTGCGGCATTTGTTACACCCGTCGTGTTCGTTCAACAGGCGCGCTCGAGGTCGGTCAGCTTGGGGCAGCCCTTGGGAGCCGACGTCGAGGCGGCAGGGGTGGATGGTGCGGTAGCGGAAACAGAGTTGTTGGGCTTGGAGGAAGACGAGAAGGGTTTCTTGGAGGTGCGGTCACCGTCCGAGTTTTGCCTTGCGCTTCTCGGCCTTGTTGATTTCGGCAGCGATGCGTCGCTGTTTCGCGATGTCGCGGATGCGTTTTTCATCAATGCGACAGACGCTGCGGCACCATTCGTCCATTTTCTCGTGGGCGACGGCGTTGGCGACGGTGTCGAGACGGTTACTAGATCTCCAGGTCCACGCACATGCCGGCCTCAAGAGTGTGGCGCAGGCGCGTGTCGGACAGAGCGGCTGGGGTACCGTCAAGCAGCGATGCGAGAACCAATCACCTCGGTGAACCATTCATCAAAGGTCTGAGTTTCCTTCATCCGGCTACTGAGAATTTCGTTGCGTGTTACGGCTTGCCAATCGACTGGAAGGTACTTGTCGCGGAACTCGCCCATGAAAGCGTCGAACGACAGCTTCTTCACGCACTAGCGCTCGGCGGCGGGACGCAGCCAGGCGATGTGGCGCGTGTCGCGGAAGGACCCAAGGATCTGGGATACCTGCTGCTCGTCCGGCACGTTCTTCATCGTGAACCAGTTGAGTGCGGCGTTCTCGAAGTCCCGGACGACAAGGGCAGTGATATCCCCAGCCTTGAGAACGGGAGGGCGGAACCGTGCTGTTCGACTTCGGCGTAGACGGTGGTGTGGGTAGACATGGTGGTGTTACGGCGCTGAGGAGTTGGGGACGGGGTGGCAGAAGACGAGTCGGAGTCGGAGGGGCCGTAGTACGGGGACGCAGGAGCGGGGGTCAGGGCGGAGAGCTCGGTCGACGAGGGAGACGTGTTGACTTGCTCTGACCTCGCAGCGCTGCGCGTTGCGGAGGGAAAACGGTACGGAGGGCAGACGAGACAGTTTTGAAGGGGGAAAAGAATTCGTTGGGGAGCGTCACGTGAACTGCAAATGTTTGGGGTAAGCCCAAGTCGTTGCAGACGTCGCAGAACGGAGCGGGAAACGGCATGGTTTCAATCGGTACAGTGAAAATGTAGAACTCACCAGGCGAGTCTACGCGAACGGAAGCAGAACGGAGGCAAAAGAGATCAAAGATGGGAGATCTTTGTCTCTTTGCCGACGGTACCGAAAACTGGTCGTGATTCAAAAAAAAAGTGGAAGCGCACTTCTCCGAAGGCGCGAGACACTTGAAGAGAGGCGGGAACAAGACAGAATGGGACCAGCGTATGTATATCAGAGCGTACGGACGTGGTAAGAGATCAAGAGAAAAGTGGTCATGTGATAAGTAAATGTCCGGATTAGTGTGATCGTGAACCATCGGGTTTACACTGGCTCCTTGCTCGAAAGTGCATCAGTCAATTCGGGTGATTGAAATATTTACCATATTTGGAACACGTCCCGCCCATCCAAGTGCACCAAGTATGTGCGGTGAAAACAATTTTTTGGGATGAAGAACAACCAAAGTACTGGGAGAACCTTTCTGCCACCCACTTTGTTCAGATATAATCACCAGGAATCCCCAATCAGTATTACAATTTTTTTCAAACCTTGTAACCTTGTAAAAACATTTTACAAACTGTTTACGCCCCAGCACAAATAAAAAGGAAAAGGAAACAGTTTAAACCTTGTATACAAGGTTATAAAAGGAAAAGGTTGGAGCCTTATTTTCATCAGACTGAACTCAAATATGTCCGCAAGGTGCTCCACGCGGAACATCACATATGAGTATCAGAGCGGAAAATGCATGCTAATATAGAAGACATGTATAAACGTCAAGTCAGTCCGCATTATGCTAGTTGTCGTGTGAGCTGACCGGAGACAGATCAGAGAACTCCAGATAGACGTCCTCCGTCCAGGAAGAAAATACAATGTTTGCGGTGCCCACGGTGGGTTGATTTTAAATGGCCATATTTAGTCTGACCCGACCTAGAGTACTCACTCGAACACCTGTGGTATCACGTGAATGCACCATATGGTTCATCTCACACAGAAATATCCCCGCTTCTGGCACAAGATTCCCATTTCCTCAAATTGCTTGCATCAAAGACCAAGATTAAAGGCATCCAACTTGTTGATACGACACAACAAGTTCTCAAAATGGACAAGACCCTCCCAAAACCATTGGATGGCAGTGATCATTGTGGCTACACGGACACAATGCTCATCTCAAACAAGTTTGAACCAGCGACCAAAGTGGCACTGGACTCGATAATTCAGTTCAGTAAAAATTAAGATGTGATTGCTTTCCGTTGGCAGTTCAAATCGGGATGGTGGTACGTTAACCTACTCGCGGCTGTAGCATAAAACTACCGAGCTCAAGGTATTATCCTTCTCTAGATGGAATCACTGTGTTCAGACCCAGGTAGACTGAGGTAGACTAAGGTAGACCAGGGCAGTCTACGGGGGTTCTGAACGCAGTGAATGGCCCTGATTCCATCGCAAATTGTTGACCTTCCTAATCGGGTTGCGAGCGGTTAAGTTATTTGTGCACATGTCAATCATTTCTTCCTTCCCTGCTGTGCTTTGAATCCCACACACAGACGGTTAAATATACATGTTCAGCAGATTTCTTGATATCGTCGTCCGGTGCTTTCAAACTGTATTCCAGCATCAACAATCGGATTGTTCCGCGGTTTATGGATTGAACAGAAGTTCACGAGTCTGATGTGCGCACGCGCGAGGGATGAGAGCTTGCGCCATTTATAAGAGGATCTGCATTCTTCCATCACAGTTTCAAATTTGAGCTGATTCACCACATAGGCTCGTGAAACCAGCCCGGCCCGGTGAAATTGATGCCATCGTAAACTCAGGCATTCACCGGGACAGGCTGGGCCCCCATGTCGCCTGTTTGGCAGATGGCAGATCTCTCCGCCATTTCAGACGCTTGACTTAGAAATAAAATGGAAACGACACTTTTGCAACTCACGAACTACGCAGCAGAGCCGGGGGGTGTCTGAGGCAAAGATGGATAACTTTTCATTCTCTATCCATTGATACCCCCTTCATTTTTTCTGCCATCCAAAAACATGTTGGTATCAATGGATAGAGAATCCAAAGTTATCCATCTTTGCCTAAGGTACTTTGAGACTTTTTTTAAGGTATTCGGCGCGTTTGTTCTAAGTCGAGGGTCTGAAATGGCGGGGCGGAAATCCATCACTGAAACAGGCGACATGCGGGCCCAGTCCGTCCACAAGGTTACCTGTTGTTTGACGTCCCATCATTATTTGCTCTGATGTTGTGGACTATTTGTTCTCTATCCTAATCCGTCGCCGTTCCCACCCGCTCTGTCTTGTAACCGAGTGGACGTCGGACTGGCTTGCGAGTCTATTCACCACAAGCCGTTTTTTAGGCATCATCATTGCTTGGCATCGACCGCGTCAAGTAAAGGCGATACAACAATGGCAAGCGTCGTTCTTGGTTCGTTCTCTCATCTTGGCTGGGCAAGTATCGGTGTCTTGTCATGAGACTGGTGGCTTAACTTTTTGATTTCTGGAGGTCCACTGTGGACCACAATTGACCTTTTTTTCAGTCAGGGACGCGGCGTCCTTCTGACTGTATGGCCGTCTTTAATACGCCGTCTATCTCTGTCTGGGGTCAGCCGCAGTGAATTATTCTATGATCACCGAATACTCGGCGCCTGATAACGATCCTACCTGTAATTTTCTCGAACCGCTGGCCTATCCTATAGGCGCCACAGTAATCTTCTCTCACAGTCTTCCTGCCTGACTTTGACATGCTTATCACGATTGTATCGCGATCAGTCCCAACGACAGTTGAACTTTGGTGTAGATTGACAGCATCATACATACTTACAAGTTCTGTTACCGAGCCAGATTTTATTGGCCAGCGCCACCACAATTCCTACTGGACGGCGCATTGAATGGTGTGACTAGTTTCAACAGTCCAAACGCGGCCACCTATCAAGAGTTTGGTATGACCGGAACAGCACTGCAGCCCCATTCGTCCTCGGTGTGAACCGTCTGTCGCACCATCTTGACGAGTCTGCTGCTGTCTGCTGCTTCTCTGGTTCTCTGTTTCAGTCCCTTCGCTTGGTGGCCGGTGGTCTTTCAAGCTGCAACTTCGGGACGGCCGCTGCTCTATCGTTTCCCGCATCCCCGTCATCTCTCGTGTCAATCTCCCAATGCTGATTTTCCTTCCCGATGTGGGCAATGCATCCCAATACTGCGCGGCTCCATTCAAATCCCGAATTCCTTCCGACGCGGTTCAGCTCCCTCGTAAAATTAGCTCGTGGATTTTCTTCTATTCTCGATATCGCTCGTCCCGCCTACCTTGATAATTGATGCGGCCCGCCCTAAGTGACGGCTTGCTCAGGATCTGCCCAACCACGAACTCAATATCTGTGCTGCTGCGTTGTGCGGGTACCGCGGCTTCAAATCTTACAAAATAATCAGCCCGTCGGTGTCCGTGCGTATTACGCTCCGGAGTCGGGCGGTGGTAGGCGGTGGTCCTGATCTACAGCGCGCAGTGACGTGTCCCCATATGATTTTGGGAAGCTCGCTCCCGTCTCGCTTGGTCTCGATAACATGACATATGCGCAATGGTACTGGACGCCGCGGCGACATACACCGCCAATAGCTGCCAACGTCGCAAATCTGCCTCTGGAGTTTGGCCCTTGGGCAATAGGCTCCACGATCCCAAAAAAAATTGCAACTTTGGCAGTGCAGTCAACTCTCACTGGCAGTTCTCAGAGTCCTCGACTCGGTTAGAGCCCATCCCACTGTCCGCTCTGCCGGGCATTGCGCTGGTAACCTCATCTCAATCGCGCCGCTGCGTTTGTGCTATAGACGACGGCCTTCGTTGCAATGGGTACCTGCTTATGCGGTGCGGTGATTTACGCTTTTGTATCGCTGTCCTCGTGTGGTAAGTATACGCCGTCTAGGGGCCAATGCCGCGATATAAAAGGTGCAAACATAGCATGCAAGCCGAGTATGTATTCAAACGACGACACGCCTCCGAACTAATGGTCAACGCCGTTTTCCTCTTTGTGTACCAAAATATCATTCTGGTTCTACTCTACCCTGGTCAACGGCGCGGCATCCGGACGCTCTGCGATCAAGTGAGTAATTACCCGTCCGCAGTGTTCGTCAGACAGATGATTCCACATCGGCGTCGACGCCCGCTGATAGTCTGATAGATACGGGTGTAGCTGGCCTGGGTGATCTTGGCTTCTTGACTCGAGCTCACGAACGGCTGTCTATCTCTGTTCTCGATAACGCGTCGCGCTAGAAATTAATCTGGCTAGCGAGCTTCCTAACTATCAAAGTTGTCTGGCAGCTAGCTGTCTGGGGCGTGGGGCACTAGTACCAAGAACTGTTTAGGTCGGGGATGCTCTATTCTTCCTTTGCTCCGTGTCCGTCACGGCCCGCCGACACATGTATACGCCGCTTTGGCTGTGTTCCTTCGATTCTGTCCTTCGAGAACCTGATCCCCAAAAATTTCAAGCTCAATATGAAGCATACTCCGCCTTGCATGGAGCCCTTTCCATAAAACAGGAACCGTCATACGCGCATTGTTCCCTGATTGTCGACTCGTTTGTGTGTTTTAAGGTTTGTCTTGGTTGCCTACTATGGTTATAAGGAACGAACGCGGACTCTTGGCGCCTACCGTGAAAATTCAAAACGCGCGTTCGTCGAAATGACTCAAGGGCGCGCCCGTGTCTCCGTGTCCCATATTCTCAAACTAAACACTATGAAATAATTGACTGCCCCCTGTGGTTGCATCAGCAACGCGTTAATTGCTCTTCATGTACGGATCTGTAGGCTGCAATCTGTGAAACACAGATAGATCATGATGTTGAAACCAAAATAAGGGACCTTAAGGAGATCGCCATGGCAAGCGCTGGGTAACAGACAATATTCCACCCACGCGTTTGTTGTTCCTAAAACAGCGCGTCCCTTACATATACCTGATCGCCCTTGTCTGCCTTGTGTCCTTTGTCTATTTCCCCCATGCCTGACTCTAACCGCCGCTAAGAAGCCCGCCGCTGCCGCCGCCCCCAGCACCCAGGAAGGTCCGCTTCAACGTCGGCACCCAATACCAGGTCCTCGACGTCGTCGGCGAGGGTGCATATGGCATCGTCTGTTCCGCTGTCCATCGGCCCAGTGGGCGCAAGGTCGCGATCAAGAAGATCGCGCCCTTCGAGCACTCCATGTTCTGCCTTCGCACTCTCCGTGAGCTCAAGCTCCTCAAATTCCTCTCTGAGGCTGGTGTCAGCGAAAATGTGCGTATCCGACATCGTCGGTGAACTCGGGTTAATGTTTTCAAAAAGATTATATCCATCCTCGATATCATCAAGCCCCCCTCGATAGATGCCTTCAAGGAGGTCTACCGTTCGTAGCAGTCGCTGGTTTTGCCGTGCTAAGGCTAACTATATGCTCAGTGGTCCAAGAGCTGATGGAGACCGACATGCACCGCGTTATTCGTACACAGGATCTGTCCGACGACCACGCACAGTACTTTATCTACCAGACCCTGCGCGCCCTAAAGGCGTTGCACTCCGCCGATGTCATCCATCGCGACCTCAAGCCCTCTAATCTCCTCCTTAATGCAAACTGTGACCTCAAAGTCGCAGACTTTGGGCTCGCACGGTCAGTCAAGACCGCAGAGCCCTCTGGGACCGAGACCGGCTTCATGACAGAATACGTCGCCACACGGTGGTACCGTGCGCCGGAAATCATGCTTACCTTCAAGCAGTACACAAAAGTCCGTCTTCTGCCTATTGTTCTCTTCTGCTCTTATCGTATTAACCTCGAATTCGTGCACATAGGCGATTGACGTGTGGTCCGTGGGCTGCATTCTCGCGGAGATGCTGTCGGGCAAGCCGCTCTTCCCGGGGCGCGACTACCACCACCAGCTCACGCTCATCCTCGACGTGCTCGGTACGCCGACGCTCGACGAGTTCTACGCTATCACCACCCGCCGCTCGCGGGACTACATCCGTGCTTTGCCCTTCCGGAAACGGCGCCCATTCAACACCCTCTTCCCCAACGCGAACCCGCTAGCGGTCGACTTCCTCGCCAAGACCCTCGTGCGCTCTCTTCCTTCTGCTGCACGTGTATGTGCTAACCGCGGACAACAGACCTTCGACCCCAAGAAACGCATAACGTGCGAAGAGGCGTTGGCACACCCTTATCTGGAAGCCTACGTGCGTTCTCTGCTTTTCGGCTCTCACGTATTTTGCTTACCAAACCAATCCCATGCAGCACGACCCCGACGACGAGCCCGTGGCACCCCCGCTCGACCCCGAGTTCTTCGAGTTCGACCGTGAGTAGCTGGCTCCTCCTTTGCGGCTGGTTACCCCGTCTCGCATCACGGATCACTCATGCTGTTGTTACTCTTGACAGTGCACAAGGACGACATTAGCCGCGAGCAGCTGAAGGAACTCCTCTACGAGGAGATCATGTCGTTCAACCCCGCTCCCATCACCGCATAGTCCGCCGTGATGCGGTGACACCCGCATGTGTGTCTCAGGATGGAAGATACTGCTGATTGACACTGGTGGCAAGGGTTCATGGCCTATCTCTGACACTTGCCATGGTATTTGCCATGGCATTGGTCTTGGGTGTCTGTGAGAACAAAGGGAGCGCTCAGCTGTTGCCGCCGGCTAACTGGCACAGTTTTTCGATGCCCGGCGTGTTTGCAATCAGGATTTTGCTGGATGCTGAATGATGGGACCCCTCGGAACCCCCGAAAACACATCCAAGGAAATTGTACCCAGACAAATGCAAGAGCCTAAGGGCCCTGGTATACAATTCTCATGAGGATTACCTCCATTTTGGGTCTAGGTCTCACAATGGGTAGAATCTACACCTCTTTTCCCTGGCTTGATCTTGAGCTGTTTAGTGATCATTCTCTGGTCATTCTGATCCATCTATTGAACAAGTTTATGCATGATAATTTTTGAGTTATGAATGCAAAGTGGGAAAGGTCTGGGATCTGGTCAGGGAAAAGGCCACTCCTGACATTGTTACTGGGGCCTATAAGATGGGCTAATTTAGCCTTGTGCAGTCTCTATTTCTTCAGATGGATTGAAGCTGAAAGGCTATCCATCCTCTTTGATCTTGAGAAAAGAATAATCTACCGGTTCATGCTTGACTCTACCTTGACTTAATGTCTACCCATGCTTTCTTGTGGCATTTTTTTGAGAACTCCATTTCCCACCACTCAAGTTTGAAACAACTCACCCGATATTGCTGAAAGATCCAATGTATCAATTTTGATCTCTTTGTTGCCTTGTGGCTGTCCCTTTGTTCTTTTAGACGTGCAAGTGCAATGCCATGGCAAATGCCATAGCAAGTGTTGCACCTATGCCATGAAACCACGGCCATGGCATATGCCTGCAGTGTGATGTGTGCGTCATTTTGTATTTATTTGTCTGTGTGGACTCGAAAGCTGACTGCATCACGCGTATTTTTATCAATTTGGATAGGTATCTCTTTACTGTAGCGCCCAGACGAAATGTCAATATTTATTCCCTGTCCTCTGCCGGTCCTGTCTGTCTGAGTAGGACAGGTGTTTTGACAACATGGACTAATAGCATAACTCCATGTAACCATCACGTGTGTTCATATACCGTGATGGCGCACTAACATTTCCCTCACTCGTGTTCTTCCATAACATCACTGTGAGGGTACGTTTTCTACTTTATCTTATAACGACTTAATTACTTACCAGTATAATAGTGCATTGTAACTCACATAGTATACAGGTAATATACTTGTGTTCTTCCATAACATTGCTGTGAGGTGCATTGTAATTCACGTAGTATACAGGTTTCAACTGTCCGTTGGCATCCAATCCCCATCCGGTGCTTGTAGTGACCATAGTTCCTCATGTCCTGGAGGTGGAAAGGCTTCTGGGTACAATTAATCAGAGAAATCATCCTCAGAGTCTACATACATGTCGCTATCAGAACTCAATTCACTGGATCCATCCTCCTTGTCTCCATCATTGTCCGCAGCCATCACCTGTTTTGTTCTAGTGATCATTCATTTCGCGCGACCTGCAACTGAGCCTTCGTCATCCCCAGGCTCTCTCAGTGCTGCTTGATCAGCCTGTGTGTCCATATCTTCGTTGTCTGGCTCTCTCAGCACCACCACTTGATCAGTCTCTGCCCCCACAACGGCACCTTCACTTTCCCCTGGCTCTCTCAGTGCTGTTTGATTAGTGGCTGCCCAAGCGCGTTTTTTTCGGCTTGCTGGACTCAGCAGCATCACCTGCTTTCCTCTTCTTCTTCTTTGATGCTGTCTTCTTCTTGCCTGTGACCGGAGGCATGGCCGTTCGTTTCACCATCTTGTCAGCCCGTTTCTCGTGAGTGTAGCAGCAAATTTGGTGTGCTTTGCTCTCCAGTCTTCGAAGAGGGGAATCGGAGTGAGAAGATCGCGAGGGAGGGTTGCACAAAGAAGGTGGTTGTTATGGAATGCATGTGAGTTAATGATGAACCTGTCCAGAGGCTTGTGGACAATGAAACTCTCTGTGCTGTTTGACTCAACACATTCTTGTATACACAGACATTCACTGGTAGATTCGCAGTTGGCCGCATAACAATTGTGTTGTACATTGATTTTAAATTTGATATTCTGTGGTCATGGGTAAATCAGAGTTGTTATCTTTGCATGGAATCACTCCACACCTTTCCCAGGAGAATGGTGAAAGTTGTTTCACCATTGCGTCGTACAAGCACAGGCATGCCATAGAGCGGTCCTGGGCTGATAATACTTGGAACATCTCCAACACCACAATTGTGGTGGCCCGTACGGTTGGTCAGAATGTCAGAAATATGTCCTGATATTGTAGCAGTCTAATGGGCAAAGCTATAAAACAGTTACAGGTGTCCAAGAAGTGGACGGCACTAACCAGACCAGTTGCAGACTGAGCAAAAACCCATGAGCCAACAAAGCATTTGTCCAGGGAATCAATAATCAAACGGCATTTGTTCCACGTCAATTCGGCGGTGTAGAAGCCATAACTGAGGGCTTGTACAGCAGTTGTCTCTTTGAGCAGATGATCCGGCTCGTGCCTTCGCACCGCGCTTGATTGCAGCAAGTTTAATACTCCCTAAAAGATGTTCAGCTGAGTTGGTAAATTTTGCAGAAACAGATCGTAGATTAATGGCTTCTCCTTGCTCCATCCAAGCAGCCTTTGCAGGACAGGATGAGCCGACATAAAATAATGAACCCCGGATCCCGCACGACACCATTCTCCATTGGCAGAGGGCCACCAGCCACCGGTGAGAAGGTGCTTCAAGACTTCCTGGTTGCCTAACTGTCGCGTGATGTCTGTGTCTGGTGCCAGGTGGTTGAGAGGATTGAACAGAACCGAAATATAGCATTAAAGCACTCAAATATTTCAGTTGCGACCCAACCAGGGGACCAAATTCCAGGGCATCATCCTTGATATGAGTGAGGAGATGGTACTTGATCTTGGTGATGATTTTCGAGGGGTCTATCAGAGCAAAGATGTTGAGCACATTTGCGACCGCTACTTGGATATCTCCACTGTTGTTTTGGTTATTCTGGCGAATCAGGGTATGATACAGAATATTGACCCGATATTCAGCAAGATTGCATATTTCTGGAAACCAGAGCAGCACTGCCAGCTCGCCAGTCGCTTTCCAGGCCATGAACTGGTGCTCTGTGACAAGGCCGTGGACGTGAAAGACATTAGTTTGAGCAATTGTTTTGAATTGGTGGCTGATTAGTGAACCAGCATATTGCACAATATAGTGGGCGCAGATAGCATGGATGGACAGACCGTCCGTGGCCATGGACTGAAGTCGAGCTGAGTATGTCTTCTTCTCCGGGGACCATGCCGTATGCGAAATATGCCAAACATATTTGACGACTCCAAGCAGTATGGTGTGAAGAATTTCTACTGGGGTATCTTTCATCGGATCAAAGCCTATTTGGAAACATCAAATGTGATGCTACTTGAATGGGAAGAACAAACCTTTCGTTGTCAAGAATGAGCTGTAAATCATATCATGATTTTCAACGGACCATTGTACCAATTCGGTCTGGATATTGTTATCAGACCGGTTTGATTCATCGACCTTCACCTCTTTGAATCGTGAGAGCAGGTGTTCGATCCAATACTGTGTGTACATATCTTTTACCCGGTCTCTGTTTGCAAATCCTTGATGGGCTTTTGTGACCCCAGCACAAGCAAGTTTCACTTGCTTTTCTAGTTCTTCTAGAATGTTTGTCTTGGTATGGGGATACCAGCCTTTGAACTTGTCAAACAAAAGTTGTAAATGAATGCAAAAAGTGACGCCTACCTCAAAGAGAGTGTGGTAAACTTCATCTGTTCCCTTTTCTTTCTGTGTTCCGCCAACCTCACATTTACAACAGAACTTGTTTCCTTTCCCCCCGATATGTGAGGACACCTCACTTTGCATCAGATTGTCAGACGGGCCAGCATTGATGTGGATACAGAAGCACGAGGTGTTTCTGTGCTCATCTTGAACTTCAACTGGGTCTGTATGTGTTGATCTAACAAGAGGAATGTTGTCAGCATGTATCAAAGAAATAGATGTGCGTACTCCACCATGCTCTTGAGTTCTCTGAACTGCTTAGATATGCTCACATTGGGAGATGTTGAGATAAAATGTACATGGTACTCCTGCTGAAGTAGTTTTCGAGGTAAGTTTTGGTGTGTCATGTATGTGTTCCAATGCTTGTTCCAAGACTTGTTTACAATTACCGGAAACATTGTCCCCAAAGTAATCCACGAAGCTGATATACAGTGGACAACCTTTTGCAATCTCCCGCTTTGGATTGGGCATGCACTCAGGGTGCCGTGATTCAATCGTTGAAGCTGGAAATATATATGAGTGTATCATCACTGAAAAAGCACATATTGGAACCTACTGCTCCAGGTTGGAATTGTGCCCAGATCCTGCAGATCCAGGTAATTGTTGGCCAGATCGGCTGCACAGATCAAGTGTGTTTCGATATCAATAATTGTCGCCTCATTCTAAACACTTATATCAGAATACGGCAGATGCAAAAGTAATAATGTACCCCACTCAATGTGACAGAATAAGCATCCACATAGACTTTGGATCAAAAAGGTGGACCCAGCAAGATAGGAACAACAAATTGACCGTTTTTGAGGCGAGCCAGCTCATTCACATAATAGTGGGTTCCCTCAGTGTCATCCATAGGACTGAGTGCGTTGAGATCCGGATTTTTGCACCACTTTTCAGCATGCCAGATTTCTCAGAGGATGCTGTCTTCAGGTATTTCTGGATACACATGAATGTGTTTTCTGTGTTGTTGAGTTTGCCCAGTCCTGATCAACGGCACTAATCAGGTACTTATCTGGTCAGGGTCGAAACTTAATTTGTACCTGCGCAATTATGGCCCTAGGATCGTTCATGAAGAATATGTTGCCAAATGCGGACTTGCATGGAATGCTGGGGATGCCGAATTCTGAACAGATCTTCTTTTGGACTCAATTCAGGTGATCAAAGGAAGGGACATTGCTGCAGTTGGCTTCTTTCAAAATCCAAAGAAATACACACATAAGGGAATTTGAGATCTGCAATCGGGGTAAATTGTTGAGAGTATCCAGAAGGAACATCTGAGAGGATATTTAGTTCGGAGTGAACAGTCATTGAATAATGACTTTGTGAATAGTCTGACCATCTTTGTGGGATACGGGAACCATTCAGGATTTGTGTCTGCTGCACCAGTTTTGGTTCTGCCGGCTGTCATGCAATTCTCCATCCTCCAGCTCCGTTCAAGTCATTAAATTGTGTCAAGTGGTCGAGGGTCACGTCAAATTGAGAGCAGAGAAGTTTAAACACGCTTAACACAACCAACACGTGAATGTTGTGGCCCTACGATTAAGCTCTTGCACACACGTGCCAATCATGTGATGAAACCAAACCTTGTCAATCTCACTCACCAGCACTGCGAAGTATCTTCCCAGGAAGTCAAGCTCTTCCTCTTCTGCAAGATTTTTTCAGTGATGTCTCCTTTTCCAAACCCAAGCCTCTGAGCTACAGCTTCAGCATTCATCAAGCCAAAGATGTCGGCCTGGCTTTGTAAATGTCTCTGCTGCATGCCCGGGTCTTTGGTGCCATCTCCTATTGAAGTCGGTGCCGTTTGCTCTGTAACTCGCCCACATCTCGGCCTCTACCATACCCCCTACATGGGAACTCTGTGTGACTGCAGCCAGTCCTGGAATGTGCAGTTCATATGGAATTGACAAGTCCTGCAGCTCCAATGCCGCAGAGTCGGCTCGCCTTTCCAATTTGAGTTGCTCCAGTCTTTGCTGTGCCTTGTGGACTAGTTCCACCACCTTCAGATGCTCCGGGGACCGCATGTATTTTGCTCCGCTTTGGCCACTATCCAGGCATGCTGCTCAGTCGAAACTCCTGCACTACAAACTTTACACAACACCTTGGTACGGTCCTCATTGAACTGGAAGTCTATAGATAGCCTGGACAAGTTCTGCCACTGTATATTCTGTCTACAATACCTTCTTCACTCAGTTTTCCACTTCCTTTGGGTGGCATTGGCAAGAGATGAATCAGAAGTATCACAAGCTTTTTGCCCAGTTCCTGAGGCTCGCCAATCTGTCCCCTGCAATCGTTCCCGGTTCACCAATCTCTTTGTTGCAGTCATTTCTGCCCCCTGCAATTTGTTCCTGTTCTCCAATCTCTTCCTCGCAATGACTGCGATGTCTCAGATAGTAGCCAATCAAGACACAGGAAGAAACCCAAGAGGAGCTAACTACTCAGCTTAAATATCTGGGAATGCAGTGCAATTCCTCCAGCAATTTTTCCGCCATGTCTTTGACTCATGCACCCTCTACCCCTGCTTCCAACCCTCTCAAACAATGTTTTCTCAGCCATGGATCAAGAAACTCCGGTCACCTCCACTCCTGCCGCTGCCCAAAAGTGCACCTGCAATGACCTGTCAGACAATGAGGACAACATTCCAGTGGCCCACCTGCCCTTTTGCTCACCACTCAAAACTCGACCTAACTTGTGCAGCACCATGCCGAGAAGAAGTGTCTCCATGTAGACCAGATTGCGGAGGTTAACAGCTTCCTCAAGGCAGGAATCTGTTTATATTCTTCTTCTTCACCTTACCCAGCCTTCAGGATCTTCCTGCCGTGCACAATGCCAAAATCCTCGTCAACATTCTCCAGGTCGGCAACCAGGTCAACGCCATTGTGGTTGCAACTCCAGAGTATCAAGTTTCTGCCAGTCTTGAGGTATGGCTTCTTGTTCTCATCTCTTGAATACCTACTGACAATCAATCAGAAAACTCTGCACAACTTTGCCGCCGCTATTCTTCTTTCCAGCAGAATCAGCCCCTACAAGGGTGCTGTTCCCACCAATACCTTGCTCATACATGTACCAATCCCTTTTGCATTGCATCATGGTAATCTAATTTCAGAATATACTTCGGAAAAATCGCTTTGATCTGCCCCCAGGCATTGAGAACAAGCCGGCTGACTACTCCAAGGTGGTAGCCTCTATACAGGACGCCTTCATCCCGCTACGCTCCAAATTAAAAAAAGCGGTGTGTGACTTTTGGTGTTTTATTCATGTCGACCTTTTCTAACCTTCAGCACAGTTGAGCACTAGTCTGAAGGTCAAAAAACAGGACAAGGAGCACACACCAGGCCCCAAACATCAAAATATCTTCAAGCTGACTGGGATCTTCGTCGAAAATACCCGCTGCTCAGTCACCATCAAGCTCTGCGCTTGAGTCACACTGATGGTAAGCATTGAAATTTCATTGTCTCGAGGCAATGAATATTCACCATCCTGTAGCGCCAGGTTTACCTTGTGTGCCCAGTGTCAAATTTCGGGACCAACTCGACTTGACCCTCACTGAGATTTGCATCAAGGCGGGCGGGAATGCGAAAAAAATCACCAACTATGTCCATTCCTTTTGCGATCACCAATTAAATTTGATGTGATCCATCAGGCTTTTCTTGCACATCCTGACCAAGGATCAAGACTTGCACAGCATCAAGACTAATGACCCAGAGATTCCGCAGAGCAATGTCGATGGGTTCCAGCAGCATCGACACCGGACTCAATGATGTTGCAACCTCGGTGGCAGCCCCGGTCACTCTGTCTACTCCCACTGCTCAACAGGCTGGAGGCACCATCGCGGGATGACTAAATTAGACTTTTGTACTGCTTGTGCACTGAAAATATATTTGATTTATGCGGTATTTTGACAGACATTTATGAGAAATGGCTGCCATCTGTAGATGAATTGTCAGGAACAGGTGAGCATCTCCCTGGTGCCATCCTTCCATGCAGCTGGCTACCATACAAACCTGGTTCCATGCTGGACCCATAGGAGACCAAGGCTGCTTCGGTCGGCTGGATTCCAGCCTTCACCAACATGTGGTGCACATGCTGAGTCCAGCCGCAGGCCGAGAATTTGGTGGTGTAAACATCAAGTCAGTCCACATCACGCTAGTTGTCATGTGAGCTGACTGGACACAGATTGGAGAACTCCAGATAGATGTCCTCCATGCAGAAAGAAAATGCAATGTCCACGGTGCCCATGCTGGGTTGATTTTAAATGGCCATATTTAGTCTTACCTGACCTAGAATACTCACTCAAACACCTGTGGTATCACGTGAATGTGCCATACGGTTCATCCCACACAGAAATATCCCCGCTTCTGGTACAAGATTCCCATTTCCACGAATTGCTTGCATTAAAGACCAAGGCCAAAGGCCTCCAACTTGTCAATACAATGCAACAAGTTCTCGAAATGGACAAGACCCTCCCAAAACCATTGGATGACAGCGATCATTGCTCATCTCAGACAAGTTTGAACCCGCGACCAAAGTGGCAGGACTCAATATTTCAGTTCAGTAAAAATCAAGACGTGATTGCTTTCCGTTGGCAGTTCAAATCGGGATGGTGGTACGTGAACTTGCTTGCGGCTGTAGCATAGAACTACCGAGCTCAAGGTGCTATCCTTCTCTAGATGGAATGGCCCTGATTCCATCGCAAATTGTTGACCTTCCTAATTGGGTTGCGAGCGGTTGTTTATTTGTGCACATGTCAATCATTTCTTCCTTCCTTCCCTGCTGTGCTTTGAATCCCACACACAGACGGTTAAATATACATGGTCAGCAGATTTCTTGATATCATCGTCCGGTGCTTTCAAGCTGTATTCAAGCATCAACAATCGGATTGTTCCGCGGTTTGTGGATTGAAACAGAAGCTCGAACTACGAGTCTGATGTGCGCACGAGGGATGAGAGCTTTTGCGCCATTTACAAGAGGATCTGCATTCTTCCGTCGCAGTTCAAATTTGAGCTGATTCACCACAAGCCGTTTTTTAGGCATCATCATTGCTTGCATCGACCGCGTCAAGTAAAGGCGATACAACAATAGCAAACGTCGTTCTTGGTTCGTTATCTCATCTTGGCTGGGCAAGTATCGGTGTCTTGTCATGAGACTAGTGGCTTAAACCTTTTGATTTCTGGAGGTCCACTGTGGACCACAATTTTGACCTCTTTTTCAGTCAGGACGCGGCGTCCTTCTGGCTGTATGGCCGTCTTTGATACGCCGTCTATCTCTGTCTGGGGTCCGCCGCAGTGAATTATTCTATGATCACCGAATACTCAGCGCCTGATAACGATCCTACCTGATTTTCTCGAACTGCAGGCCTATCCTATAGGCGCCACAGTAATCTTCTCTCACAGTCTTCCTGCCTGACGACTTTGACATGCTTATCACGATTGTATCGCGATCCGTCCCAACGACAGTTGAACTTTGGATCGACAGCGTCATACATACTTACAAGTTCTGTTACCGAGCCAGATTTAAATTGACCAGCGCCGCCACAATTCCTACTGGACGGCGCATTGAATGGTGTGGCGAGTTTCAACAGTCCACCTATCAAGAGTTTGGTATGACCGGAACAGCACTGCAGCCCCATTCGTCCTCGGTGTGACCCGTCTGTCGCACCATCTTGAGTCCTCAGTCTGCTGCTGTCTGCTGCTTTTCTGGTTCTCTGTTTCAGTCCCTTCGCTTGGTGGCCGGTGGTGTTTCAAGCTGCAACTTCGGGACGCCGCTGCTCTATCGTTTCCCGCATCCCCGTCATCTCTCAGGCTCGTGTCAATCTCCTAATGCTGATTTGCCTTCCCTATGTGGGCAATGCATCCCAATACTGCGCGGCTCCATTCAAATTCCGAGTTCCTTCCAACGCGGTTCAGCTCCCTCGTAAAATTAGCTCGTGGATTTTCTTCTATTCTCGATATCGCTCGTCCCGCCTACCTTGATCATTGATGCGGCCCGCCCTAAGCGACGGCTTGCTCAGGATCTGCCCAACCACGAACTCAACATCTGTGCTGCTGTGTTGTGCGGGTACCGCGGCTTCAAATCTTACAAAATAATCAGCCCGTCGGTGTCCGTGCGTATTACGCACCGGAGTCGGGCGGTGACCTGCGGTGACTCGTCTATGAGCTGTCGGTCAAGATCCACAGCGCACAGTGACGTGTCCTCAACGTGTCCCCATATGATTTTGGGAAGCTCGCTCCCGTCTCGCTTGGTCTCGATAACATGACATATGCGCAATGGTACTGGACGCCGCGGCGACATACACCGCCAATAGCTGCCAACGTCGCAAATCTGCCTCTGGAGTTTGGCCCTTGGGCAATAGGCTCCACGATCCCAAAAAAAAATTGCAACTTTGGCAGTGCAGTCAACTCTCACTGGCAGTTCTCAGAGTCCTCGACTCGGTTAGAGCCCATCCCACTGTCCGCTCTGCCGGGCATTGCGCTGGTAACCTCATCTCAATCGCGCCGCTGCGTTTGTGCTATAGACGACGGCCTTCGTTGCAATGGGTACCTGCTTATGCGGTGCGGTGATTTACGCTTTTGTATCGCTGTCCTCGTGTGGTAAGTATACGCCGTCTAGGGGCCAATGCCGCGATATAAAAAGGTGCAAACATAGCATGCAAGCCGAGTATGTATTCAAACGACGACACGCCTCCGAACTAATGGTCAACGCCGTTTTCCTCTTTGTGTACCAAAATATCATTCTGGTTCTACCCTACCCTGGTCCACGACGCGGCAATCCGGACGCTCTGCGATCAAGTGAGTAATTACCCGTCCGCAGTGTTCGTCAGACAGATGATTCCACACCGGCGTCGACGCCCGCTGATAGATACGCTGCGATCCAGTGAATAATTGCCCGTCCGCAGTGTTCGTCAGACAGATGATTCCACACCGGCGTCGACGCCCGCTGATAGACATGGGTGTGGGTTATCTTGGCTTCTTGACTCGAGCTCACGAACGGCTGTCTATCTCTGTTCTCGATAACGCCTCGCGCTAGAATCTGGCTAGCGAGCTTCCTAACTATCAAAGTTGTCTGGCAGCTAGCTGTCTGGGGCGTGGGGCACTAGTACCAAGAACTGTTTAGGTCGGGAATGCTCTATTCTTGCTTTGCTCCGTGTCCGTCACGGCCCGCCGACACATGTATATGCCGTTTTGGCTGTGTTCTTTCGATTCTATCCTTCGAGAACCTGATCCCCAAAAATTTCAAGCTCAATATGAAGCATTCCGCCTTGCATGGAGTCCTTTCCATAAAACAGGAACCGTCATACGCGCATTGTTCCCTGATTGTCGACTCGTTTGTGTGTTTTAAGGTTTGTCTTGCAAGTTGCCTACTATGGTTATAAGGAACGAACGCGGACTCTTGGCGCCTACCGTGAAAATTCAAAACGCGCGTTCGTTGAAATGACTCGGCGCGCCCGTGTCCCCGTGTCCGATACTCTCAAACTAAACACTGTGAAATAATTGACTGCCCCCTGTGGTTGCATCAGCAACGCGTTAATTGCTCTTCATGTACGGATCTGTAGGCTGCAATCTGTGAAACACAGATAGATCATGATGTTGAAACCAAAATAAGGGACCTGAAGGAGATCGCCATGGCAAGCGCTAGGTAACAGACAATATTCCACCCACGCGTTTGTTGTTCCTAAAACAGTGCGTCCCTTACATATACCTGATGGCCCTTGTCTGCCTTGTGTCCTTTGTCTATTTCCCCCATGCCCGACTCTACCGCCGCTAAGAAGCCCGCCGCTGCCGCCGCCCCAGCACCCAGGAAGGTCCGCTTCAACGTCGGCAACCCAATACCAGGTCCTTGACGTCGTCGGCGAGGGTGCATACGGCATCGTCTGTTCCGCTGTCCATCGGCCCAGTGGGCGCAAGGTCGCGATCAAGAAGATCGCGCCCTTCGAGCACTCCATGTTCTGCCTTCGCACTCTCCGTGAGCTCAAGCTCCTCAAATTCCTCTCTGAGGCTGGTGTCAGCGAAAATGTGCGTATCCGACATCGTCGGTGAACTCGGGCTAATATTTTCAAAAAGATTATATCCATCCTCGATATCATCAAGCCCCCCTCGATAGATGCCTTCAAGGAGGTTTACCGTTCGTAGCAGTCGCTGGTTTTGCCGTGCCAAGGCTAACCATATGCTCAGTGATCCAAGAGCTGATGGAGACCGACATGCACCGCGTTATTCGTACACAGGATCTGTCCGACGACCACGCACAGTACTTTATCTACCAGACCCTGCGCGCCCTCAAGGCGTTGCACTCCGCCGATGTCATCCATCGCGACCTCAAGCCCTCTAATCTCCTCCTTAATGCAAACTGTGACCTCAAGGTCTGCGACTTTGGGCTCGCACGGTCAGTCAAGACCGCAGAGCCCTCTGGGACCGAGACCGGCTTCATGACCGAATACGTCGCCACACGGTGGTACCGTGCGCCGGAAATCATGCTTACCTTCAAGCAGTACACAAAAGTCCGTCTTCTGCCTATTGTTCTCTTCTGCTCTTATTGTATTAATCTCGAATTCGTGCACATAGGCGATCGACGTGTGGTCAGTGGGCTGCATTCTCGCGGAGATGCTATCGGGCAAGCCGCTCTTCCCGGGGCGCGACTATCACCACCAGCTGACACTCATCCTCGACGTGCTCGGTACGCCGACGCTCGACGAGTTCTACGCTATCACCACCCGCCGCTCGCGGGATTACATCCGTGCTTTGCCCTTCCGGAAACGGCGCCCATTCAACACCCTCTTCCCCAACGCGAACCCGCTAGCGGTCGACTTCCTCGCCAAGACCCTCGTGCGCTCTCTTCCTTCTGCTGCACGTGTATGTGCTAACCGCGGACAATAGACCTTCGACCCCAAGAAACGCATAACGTGCGAAGAGGCGTTGGCACACCCTTATCTGGAAGCCTACGTGCGTTCTCTGCTTTTCGGCTCTCACGTATTTTGCTTACCAAACCAATCCCATGCAGCACGACCCCGACGACGAGCCCGTGGCACCCCCGCTCGACCCCGAGTTCTTCGAGTTCGACCGTGAGTAGCTGGCTCCTCCTTTCGCGGCTGGTTACCCCGTCTCGCATCACGGATCACTCATGTTGTTGTTACTCTTGACAGTGCACAAGGACGACATTAGCCGCGAGCAGCTGAAGGAACTCCTCTACGAGGAGATCATGTCATTCAACCCCGCTCCCATCACCGCATAGTCCGCTGTGATGCGGTGACACCCGCATGTGTGTCTCAGGATGGAAGATGCTGCTGATTGATGCGTGCGTCGTTTCGTATTCATTCGTCCGTGTGGACTCGAAAGCTGACTGCATCACGCATATTTTTATCAATTCGGATGGGTATCTCTTTACTGTAGCGCCCGGCCGAAACGACGATATTTATTCCCCGTCCTCCGCCGGCCCTGTCTGTCCGTTGGCATCCAATCCCCATCCGTCGTCTCGTCTTCTTTCGTTGTCCTGTTCCTCCTCGCTTGCTTCCGTGGCCGCAGCGCATCTGGCAATGCTCTCTCATCGTCCCTCAATCACCCTTTACCCAGCCGTCCTCGCTCTGTGTACATATACTCACATCCACCAACCCTATCATGACACCACCAACACGCCATTTATTACCTGACACAACACGAGATACAACAACTTGAAGATATACATGCCTGCATTACTTAGGATGTAGGTAGGATGTATATTGTTATACTTACTAGATTGGGAGGAAAACAAGAGAATTGAAAGGATACGTGGGGTGATGAACTCAGCCGGCACTTGTCGCTGCGGGAACGGTTCCGAACGAGCGGTGGTCCAATCCCGGCCAGAATATTCGTGAATATCCAGTCCACCGCGGGGACGCGGGGACGCGCAATTCGAAGCCCGGGCTCGCGGGTACAAGCGGCAGCTCGCGGGTACAAGCGGTAGCTCGCGGGTACAGGTCTCTATAGTTATGGGCTTGGTAACGGTACCCAGAAAATGCCTCCGTTCGCCGATCCCCTGCCTATAGTACTTGCCTGGATCATTAATATTCTGACCCCGCCAAGGTGTCTGTGTTGGCGCGGGCTGTACGGGAGGGTACCTATTTTTGCCCGTGTGCATGCGCCGCCGGTTCGAAGGGGTCAATGGTGTTCCGAGGCGACTTGAAATTGAATGCGGGAGCAAAACAGCCAATCCGCAGATATTTTTGCGAGTCGCACAGACTTGGGTGTTGTCGTGTATGCGGGGCGGGCGGTGCATTGTACCGGTTCTTCGAATAGAAAATCAGGGTTGTGTGCCAAATTGGAGGGAGGGGCGGACAAGTTGAATGCAATACATCGTCCAGAATAGTGCTACCCCAGAAGTTTTATGACGCGATTCCAAGATCGGCTATCGTTAGGATTCGAGCGTAGACTACTGTAATAATACATTCAATTCGTATGCAGCCGATTTCTGGAAACCCTTGCAATAATTTTTTCTCGATTTTAGCGGATTTTGGAGATTTGTCGGACAAACTAAAGTTACGTGCATTTATGAATTGAATGTATTAGTACAGTAGCGTCAGGAGTGTGTATTCTCATTCATCATTCATCCCAGTGTCGCGACTGGCTGGCGGATTGGAAGAGCGAGGGGCGAAACCTGTGTGCATGTTGCCCGCCCCAGATCCGGGGGACGTGGGCCCGGGTAGCCAACGTTTCGGCTCTCGCCTTGGCTTAGATCCCCGTATCCGTCGCGCCGCAGAGTACAGCTACCCAGTAGCACCCAGTCATACTGTTGAACATGGTGATCCGTGCGAGTCCTTGATGCCATCCCCGTCGCAAACCCGACGCAACCTTGAATTCGGTGTTGTTCTGCGCCCGATTTTTCCGTATCTTGTCTGGTCTCTTGACCTGCACGATACGCAGTGGTCGGAGGGAGATGATGGTTGTGCGATCCGCGAAGGAAGTTGATGTCGAGGTCTTCCATCTCGCTCGCGCCACCTCGCGCCACAACAAAAGCTTTTTGAATGAATGAAAGGGCCGGTGGGCGCGAAACAATCAAGGGATGACGTGGGTCCAGACTCGTCCAGGTTTGTGGGGCTCGCGGCAGATAGATCGGGATTCGGTCCTCGATGGGTGAAATCCAAAGCCCCCAGGAAGCGGGATATTTTACTGGCGGAAGGTGCGATCCAGTGGGAACTAACATAGCAGGAAGACTGTAGCGGCGGTGGTACTCGCGGAGACAGTGCATTTCATTCGTTCTTCAATGTTCCTGTTCGGAATCGTAAGCATACGATATTGAGTACTGAAATAATGAGAAGAGGTATTTCAATTTTTTAACGCTTACAGTACATTTTTCATTTCTTTACGTCCACAACCCCAACACTTTTGCCTTCGTCACAATTTCCGGGTTCTCGATCGCCTTCGACTCCGCACTGCTAGGTGACTTCCTCCACAGCTCCACCATTGCCTTGGCCTCCACAGGCGGCACATCCGTGCCCCGCGTCCCCATCGTGATGTGCAGCTGCCGCCTCGCCTGCTCGGACAGCTGCGCGACGAATTCCGCCGCGGCCCGTCCCACGACGGTACCCGCGGCCTCCTCCGCGAGTTCGACATCGTCGACAGTGACCGCCATGACGCGCCCGTTCCACACGATATGCCCGAGCCGGATGCGGAACAAAGGCCCCGCATCCATGTCGCCCAAGGCCTTGCACCGCGCCCACAATGCTTGCGCCTCTGCGACCGCAGCAGAATCCACGCTATCACCCTTCGGCTGCGTCTGCGTCTGCGTCTGCGCTCCCTTCTGCTTCTGCTTCTGCTTTGGCTTCTGCTTCGGGGTATCCTCCTTCGCCTGGAGCTGGAGCGACCGCTTGTGCACGAGGGTCGCATGGTGCTGCGTCCAGACGCGCCCGTCGCTGAACAGCTTACCCCAGAATGGCACGTTCACGAGGTACGGCTCGAGCAGCTTGACCAAGTCGTCGACGTCGGGGACGAACCCGTAGTAGCGTGGCTCCTTCTCCTTCACTTTCCTCTCAGGGCGCGGCGTGATGGTGCCAGGAGTATACCCTCTCGCCTTCTCCACTGCGGCCTGCACGCGCCCCTCCTCCGGCACCGGCACCCCCAACACCTGTACACATGCATCCACCGCGCGCCTCACTGCCCGCTCCAGGCTCTCCTTGTCCTTGTCCGGCCCGCACTCCTCCTCCCCGTCCACAAACACCTCCATCTCCACCACCTCATCCACCTCCCCGCGCGCGAGTGGCTCCCCCTGGGTGATAAACTGCCACAACACGTCCTCGTGCGCCTTGGGCGCGTCGGCGCGCGGGCGGAGCGTCTGGTGGTTCTCGCCGCGGCGCGTGATACGCGCGGCGCAGAGCCGGTGCACGGCCGCCGGGGTATGTGCGTCGAGCGCCCAGTTGAGCGCGAGGAGCCGAACGCGCCTGCGGGGGTCGGGGTAAGCGCCGGAGGCGGCGGTGCGGAGGGCCTGGCGGTGTTGGCGGAGGTGGTTGTTCCTGCGATGCGAAAGTTAGGACTGGTACAGAGTACAGAGAAAAGGGAAAGGCATAACTTACTTGTCCGCAATAACGACGTCGTGCGTCTCGAGCAGCTCGATCACGTTCTTGATAAACACCGGCGCGGGTTTTCTTCGCGGTCACGTCGTCGCTTTGCGTGTGCCCGAAACCGAAGATATCAGCTAGCGCAACCGAGACGGCGGTTTTCCCTATATGTACACGATACGCGATGAGTTTTTGTTTTATGGGGGGAAACACCTGAACGCACCACACCCGGGAATCGCGACGGGAACAATGATGGTCTTCGTGAACTTCCCTTTGCCCTCCTTGCTCTGCTCCACCTCCACCTCTTCCTTCCCCTGCTCCTTCACCACCTCCGCCCCCACTGCTCTCCTCTCCCCACTCGTCAAAAACCTCTCTCGCACCGCCACGATCCCGCGATTCTCCCCATACGCGCTGAATGCGGCGGGGTCCCTCCGTATTTCTTCGATCACCCAGCGCGCGTACGCAACGGTCTCGGGGCGGCGGAGCTTGCTCTTGGGGAGGAGGTCAACGGACATCCCGTCGTCGGGTGCGTTGCCTTTGCCGCCGGCCTTTGTCGCCTTCTTATCGTCCGCGCCCTTGCCCTTGTTTTTGGGCGGGGGCGTCGGTGCGGATGCACCCTTCTTGCGCATGCCAAGCAACATCTTGGTGACCTCGCGCCAGTCGCGGTACATCATGTACGGCTCGTCGAACTTGATCTTGAAGAAGAAGGAGGCACCGGGAGGGTACGGCGGGGCGTTGCGCGGTGCCTTGCCTTCCGCCCGCCCCTCTTCACCGCCCTCGGCGAGCACCCCACCCACCCTCCCACGCACCACAAACCCCTCCACCGGCTCGTCCTCCCACTCGCCCTTTTTCCCTGCCTCCGCCGCGAACTCCCGCACCTCCTTTATGCTCCCCAGCTCGACCGACTTGGTTTTGATGAAGCCCCACTCGGCTGCGAAGGCGTCGACGACGGAGTGCGGCTGCGTCGTGAAGGACGATAGGGTGGAAGTGTTGAGGCCGTGTAGGTGCAAACCGGTGAGCTCGGGGGGATAGGGCAGGACGTGTTCTTCAAAGGAGTCGTCGCAGAGCTGCGTTCAAGTGGTATTAGGCTTGAATAAATTAAATGTAAGAGGACATGGACGCACCTCCGCAACAGCCGTCCAATTCTTCTCCCAGAGCACGCGCGCGAGGTCCGCCTCGGTGCGGCCGTTCTGCGCGAGGTACCGGCGCAGCCACGCCTCTCCCGCGTCCGCGTGGCTGAGCTTGCCCTCGCCGGCCTTGGCGGGGCCCAGAGAGTGCTTGGAGGTGACGAGGAGTTTGTCGGGGGTGAGCGCGGCGATGAAAATGATGCAGCCGTTGCTCTTGAGCGAGAGGGTGTACGGGCCTGCGGTGTGTGCTTCAAGGGCGGGCCACTGCGTGGGTTGCAAACATAATACGATAAGTTTGAAAGAGGAGCAGAGAAGAAGAGACCCACGGTAGTCCACGGCACCTCCCCAATATTAAAGAACTTGTCGTACCCGCGCGCGACAACGCGATACCGGCCGTCGGGCTGCTTGATCGAGAAGACGCCACGCGCGAGGGTGGGGAACGGCGAGGGCACGACGTAGTACTTGTGTTCCGCCATTTTCCAGCTCGAGATGGACAGGGCGGGGTCCGCCGGCGCGGCATAGGTGGAGGCGCGCACGAGCTTGGGCTTTTCGCGCGCAAGAGTCATTAGTTGATCGATGAGGGCAGAGTCTTTCGTCACGGAGGGGTGCGCCATGGCTGCGAAGCTGCGGCAGGCGCGCGCGGTCGGGCGCAGGCCCCGTTGAGAGATTGCGAGTAGAATTTTGAAGACAAAGTCCAAGAATAATGCCCCGATAAATTACAGAAAAGACAGGCAAGGCAAGTAAGAAGCAGTCAGGTCTTTCAGGATGTGAGGCGCAGTAGTCAGTATTACTTGGGGCTTGAAGACATCCGAGAGAGTTGAAACCAAGCCCAATGATGCAGTGATCTCTGATCAATCTACGTAGCCCGATATGGCAATTCCATGTGTAATAATTTTTCAAGAAAATACAATAGGCGATTCCACAACTATGGAAGCGGCGCATACGGCGCTTGATCGTCACCGGGATTTCACGCAAACTGCATGCTGCCCGCGAATTAAATAGCCCATCTCTGTGTGTATAATATATACTTGCGGCCATGAAAGATGAAATATAAGTATGTGCCATACGACAGCAAGACGGTCCGTCTATGCGTCCTCGTCCTCGACCTCCTCCACTCGCGCGGCGCGACTGTGCGGGCGCGACGTGCCCGAGTCGTCCTGTACCTCCTCGATGAATGCGCCTCCTGCCCCGTTTGCCTCGGCCGCGGCCGCCTTTTCGCCCTTTCTCTTCTTTGCCTTTTTCTTGGGGAGATCCCACTCCCAGAGCGGAATAAATGACTCGACCTGTGAAATGTGTCATTTAGTCTCACGAAAGAGGGAAGAGGGAAGCACGTACAAAGCCGACATCCGCGAACAGTTTTGGAAATATCCATATCCCGGGGCTGGCGACGACGATGGTGATGATATAGAATATGAGGCGCACGATCGCGATGCCGAAGAACAGCCCGATGAGCCCGAGCATGCCCATGCTGAGGTAGTACACGCCCAAGCGCATGATCGGCGGCCACAGCGGGAACATCACGCCCGCGAGCATCACGCCGACCATGAGCACCGCGCCGGCGTACGTCGTCCACTGGCTGCCCTCGAAGAACCACACGTAGTACTCTTCCGGAGCGAATTTCTGCTCGGGGATGACCTGCAGGACTTTCGGCGAGGAGGAGGAAGAGCCGGAGGGCGCGCCGCGCTGCACGCGCAGGAAGAACGCGAAGGCGTTGACGGCGGAGAGGACGGTGAGCGCCTCGGCCTCGGTTGTTATTTTAGGGAGGCCCTTCTGCTTCGCATATGCCGGGGACAGCAGCGCCTTCACTGCAGACTTGCCTATACACATGTACTTGAGAACAAAGGCGATTTGGGAGTAGCGAGCCGGACGCACCCTTGAAGTAATCGAATCGCTTGCCGTTCAGCGCGCCGACTCTGACTTTGATGCCTGCTTTGCCGGTGCGCAGGAAGATTGCGACCTTCCTCAGGTCCGGGGGTGCCTTTGCTTGTTGCTCCATGTCTGCACAATCAAAATAGAAAAATTCAAGCTCTGGATGGATACTGGGTGAAATAATACTGACCGAAGGAATGTAGTGTTTTTGAACGCGTATACTCGTTCGTTGGCGACCCCGACCAACAGAAGGAGTTGGTAAGACGCGAGATGAGCTGGCGCTTTCAGACGTGACGTGTCACCATTAGCACAGCCAGCGGACACGCGTAGATCCTGATTCCATCATACCTCCGCTTTCAGGTCTCAACCAATGGACCTGTTTCTACCGAGGTGTCCTGTAATTTTCTGGCGGTATCCCTGGGGCCTTAAGTTGACGGCGACACTATTCCATGTTTACCCAGCAATAAATCCTGACGCCAATCGGCATCTTGTGGAGGGTCTCAATTTTGCACGTTCGTCCCTCGATTAGGCTTCGTTCAGGCTCACGCATGCTGATCCTTTGACCGACCACCCGACCGGGCCCTGTTTCACCTCTCAGAACTTCAACCTTGTGGCCTCTCATTACCCCGCCCTACTCTCAATGTTTTCACCAAGATTAACGCTCATATTCCCTAAACGTCGCGAATATATTCTGGAATCCTTGCGCCTCCGTTATATTCTTCTTGCGACGGGGAAATCGTGTACGAGGATTATGTTGGCCTCCGCCTTTGTTCCAGACGCACGTTCTCGTATCTCCACCCTGGATGCATGCACGAAGATGTCACTATTTTTTTAATCCGGCGCCTCAACGCACTGCGACATAACACGGGTACAGCATAACCCACACTTACCGGCTCGGTGCCTGTGTGGTCATTGGGCTATGAGCCTCTCCCAGCCTATACCCCGTACAACTCCTCAAACGGCTCTTTCGTCTCATCCCGCGCACCAGCGCCTCTTGCCCGTCATACCCCTCTCGGTGGAGGCGTCGCTCCGCCTCCATTGCCCGTAGTGCAAGTCACATTGGAGCTTATATCGTCAATATGTCCATGTCTTGAATCTCAGAGGCACGGTGTAGGAGGCCAATGAGGAATAGAACGGAGGCGCAAAGGCTAATAGAGTCGGATTCGTTCAGGAATACGGGCCTCAATCTTTGTGAGAAACATCTTTTACGTAGCATGGCTCCTCTCAGAGCATTTCCTCAGGTTTTATGATCGCTTTTAAGGCTTGAACGCAATTCCATGTGATCTTAGAGTCGAAACGCGCCAAGGAACTTAGGAAGACAAGCTTGATAACGATCGTGTCAATCTCATTTTCTATCTTTTGATAAAAATCTAATAGCATTCCGAGGCTAGGCATCCTTTATGCAAGAAAGCAATCGACCGACTAATACACTCGACGGTAGGTTCATGACAGACAAAGGTCCCGCACAAGCCTGGCGCAATTCCACTCACCGCCTTCCACCCTACTCTATGAGGCTACATTATTCCATCTTCCTATTGCCAACGAAATCGTAGCAGATTCATATCACATCCAAAAAATCTCCTGCGCATGCTCACAGAATGGTCGCATCTGTCGTGGCGTTCGGGTATCTGGAGGATATAAGATGCATCCTCGCCCAGCAACAATATCCGAGCCTGGCGCCCCCCACAATCGTATACTATACCCCACAATGAAATTCCTCTCATCCACTCTCGCCACTCTGTCGCTCTCTATTATCGCTGCGTTGGCAACACCAGAGACAAGCCCTGCCGGTGCGCTCGAGCGGCGGGCGCAGAAATGCCGGGTCAACGCCGACGGGGCACGGTGCAGGCGGACGCCCAGCCTCTCCGCTGATGCCATCGGCGAGTTCTTTGTCGGAGATGTATGTTTTTCAGTCTTCTATCTTTGACCACCCCAGCGTATGCATGTTTCTAAATAAATCCACATAGACGCCTTCGTTCGCCTGCTTCTCCATCGGCGACGCCGTCGACGGTTCGATGTAAGTATTTCTGGTCTGGTCTATGGTTTCGGTATGTAATGCTAACCGCCCCTTGAAGCGTTTGGGACCGGACGACCAAGACCGTCGGCGGGAGCGTGGTCAACTGCTTTATCTCCGATACGCTCATCGACCTGCCGTGCCCCGGTGCGTGTGGCCCAATCGTCCCCTTGAATTACGCTCTGACCCCCTCCCGATAGGCAACCTGAACGAGTGCTGATTAGTCGCCTTCGTGTTCACATGCATTGTGAATTGAACGTTCGCCTCGCTCGTGCTGAAGAAAATTCAGAAAAACATTAAATGATATTTATTGGCTTCAACCTGCTACTGTACTCGTATTTGGATGGGTCGGGGATGTCTGTAGGGAATGATATTGTTATCTGTTAAATAAAATATGGAACTATAATTTTTTCGCTTAGTGAATACTGCCGTTTCGCATTAGCTCAGTGACTGTCTGTCGTACCACAATACAAGTCTGTCGGCAAGAGCCTAGGTCCGGCTTTCCTTCGTTGGTCCTTTATGTTGGATTTCCTTGTCTTTTTCGTTCTGCAGGCCCTAGGAGTATAATGTTCAGAGTAACCAATCTAAGAGTGCGCTGGCAGAGTTAGACGAGCCAAAAAAAACGCCGAAGCCCACGCCGATTTTGAGTTCATCAAAATTTCCTAATCCGTCTGTTGGCGTTTCTCGATTTGTGCTTGTTTCTGCTGAGCACTCTCATGTCCAACGAACGTCAAACCAGATTTTGCGACAGGTGGGTCCCGGATCACTCTCCACGTTTTATGCTTCGTGTGGTCTTCAAAGAAAGGTCTCACTGTACGTACGCGTGACGGCCGTGGTTCCAGCTAATTGCTCAAAGTTGGCTACCCTTATGCCTGCAACTCTGTGCCTCTGAAAGACTTTTGAAACAATCCTTCGGTTCGTTCCCAGACGGCACCGAGGCAATGGTGCCCGCTCTGACTCACTGGACCAACCTTTGTAACTCGAGTTCGCAGTATGATCCCTCGTCACCCTTCAATCAAGGATGTCACTGGCGCATGTCCATTGTCAATCATTCGGACCCATAGCTGCACCGAACGTGCAGCACAAACTGCAGTGCAGTCCGAACAGCCCGAACAGATGGTCAGTGTACCGACAGAAATCGAGATGGTTATCGAGACACCTTGTCGCCGATTCACACTTACCGCCGGCCTGGAAATCAAGCGCTCTGTCTGATACGATTCTGTTTGACATATCGACAGATGGGCTCTGGGGACTTCAGGAGCCGTGCGGGGCGCGCGCCCTCAGATGTCAGTCACTTTTGAGGTGGCCGAGCTGCGGCTGCGTGGTAGCAAATGAAATGGCTATCGGGTGAGTAATAGCAGGATAGGTATAAAAGGGAGACGTAGAGTTTCTAACAAATCATTCGTTTCTGTCCTTCGTTCTCGCTCCTCACCTTTGCCTGGCCAGGTTGCCCATTCAATCTTTTCAACTCCTTCGTTCGAATTCTTCGGGTCGGCCTTACTTTCTTGACGCAGGTAACGGCGGTTCACGCTTTGTGCGATATTTCTACTCACACTCACAATGGAAGCCTCAACACATCCTCTCTAACACACAATCATCATGTTCTCCAAATTCTCCGCTATCTTCGTTGCTGCCGCACTCGCCACTGGCGTGATGTCCGCACCCACCTACAAGTCCAATGCCATTGGTATGAGCTTTTCCAGTCCACTCAAACAGCTAACTGATCATTTTTCCACAGCTGCTCGAGGCCAGTCCTTCGACAACTGGGGCGGAATCTCGTCCTTCAGCGGATTCGACAGCTTCTACGGATCCGACGACTTCGCCCACTTCCACAACTTCAACCAGGTTGTGGTCAAGCAAGACAGCGAACTCGTCTGCCACTCTGAGCAGGTCACCATCATCCAGCAGCGCCTGGCCGTCCTCCAAGAGATGGCGAAGAAGTTTGTCCGCCTTTTCCTACCGGAACCCTTATCTGATATCTTTTTTAAGAATCATAACCGAGCAGATCTGTGAAGTTGAGACTCAGACAGTGGTCTTCCAGCAGTACTACGCGTCGCTCGGCGGGTTCAGCCACGACCTCGGGCGCAGCTCTGGCCGCCATGTTTGTTCAATCTCTCCTCATTCTCTGAAAGCCTGAATTAATATTTATGCAGGCCGGCTACGACCACAACATCGTCTCCCACTACGGAGACTTCTACAACTCTGACGGGTCGCTCAGCACCTACGACTTCGGCTTCAGTGGGCACGACATCGGCTCCAACTACTACGTCCCCACCAGCAACTGGAACCAGGACTCATCGCCCAGCTCTGTCGGCAGTGCCTACCAGGCCGCACAGGCCGCGTCTTTCTACTGATTCACTTTGCTCGTGAATCAGTCCCAAAGCCGCATCGTTGAATGATCTTAATATTTGTTTTGTTATATATTAGATGAAAAACGACTTTACAGTAAATGCTCCTGTAATTGCCAACTCTATAGAATGCACCCAGGAATTCCCCCGCAAGGATACTTTTTGCTGTTCATTTTTGAGTGCGTTGTGCTTCAGCGCTCTTTGAACGGTCGTCCCGAATCCTACCCGAACTTCTCACCCATTTACTCAATATCAACCAGGAAGTCAGCACTCGACAGTAAATTCAGTTTCGCTTCAACTACAGCTAGATCACCATCACGCTATTGGTGTCATAACAAGACTGAACGCCGAGCTGAAATACGAACATTAATCGCGAACATAATAAACACCAAACTAGAAGACATACGTAGTAAGCATCTCGAATTGTCATTTGTTAAATAAAATATGGAACTGGCATATTTTTTTTGCTTAGTACTAAATGCCACTGCCGTTTCGCCTTTCCCTCGCTGCTCTTGTAACATGTTGGCTTTCAGTTTCATTTTAGTTCTACTCCGACTGTGTACATCGGTCGGTCTTCAAGTTCCCGCCCGGCTCGTCCGAACTTCAGGCCCGTCCCTCACGGGGATGAGCCACAGTTCCGGTCTTCTTGTCCTGCTTAGCTGATCCCTCGGTGACTAAGTCAACGATCTAGAGGTATAATTCTCAGAATATCCAATTGAGAGTGAGCTGGTAAAGTCAGATGAGCCCAAAAAAGTAAAAGCCGCAAAGAAAAAGTCGCAATTTCCTAATTCGTCCGTCGGCGTTTCTCTATTTGTTCGTATTTCTACATGTCCAACGACCGCGAAACCAGATTTTGCGACAGATGAGTCGCGGATCACTTCACACGTTTATGTTTCACCTGTGGCCCTCAAAAGAAAGGTCTCACTGCGACCAGTCGAATTGGCTTTGAGTTGGCTACCGTATTTTTGGCAAATTTTTGGTCGCTGCCTGCAAATCCGAGTCTCCGAAAGATTCTTGCAACAATCCTTGGTTTCATTTCCCAGACGGCACCGAGGCAACGGTGCCCGCTCCAGCTCACTGGGCCAACGTTCGCAACCTCGAGTCAATCCTTCAATCAAGAATTGATCAAGAATGCCACTGGCGGATGTCGATTGTCAATCATTCGGACCCATTGCTGCACCGAGCGTGCAGCATAAACTGCAGTACAGTCCGAATAGCCCGATCAGATGGTCAGTGCACGGATAGGAATCGAGACGATTATCGAGACACCTTGTATACGATTCGTACTTGCCGCCGGCCTGGAAATCTAGCGCCTCTGCTGTGATGAAATTCTATTTGACATTATCGACAGATGGGTGCTAGGGACTTCATGAACTGGGCGGGGCGCGCGCCCTCAAACGTCAGTCACGGTGAGCTGGCCAACTTGAAGCTGCGGCTGCGTGGTAGCAAATGAAATGGCTATCGGGTGAGTAATAGCAGGATAGGTATAAAAGGGAGACGTAGAGCCTCTAACAAATCATTCGTTTCTGTCCTTCGTTCTCACTCCTCACCTTTGCCTGGCCAGGTTGCCCATACAATCTTTTCAACTCCTTCGTTCGAATTCTTCGGGTCGGCCTTACTTTCTTGACGCAGGTGACGGCGGTTCACGCTTTCAGCGATATTTCTACTCATACTCACAATGGAAGCCTCAACACATCCTCTCTAACACACAATCATCATGTTCTCCAAATTCTCCGCTATCTTCGTTGCTGCCGCACTCGCCACTGGCGTGATGTCCGCACCCACCTACAAGTCTAATGCCATTGGTATGAACTTTTCCAGTCCACTCAAACAACTAACTCATCATTTTTCCACAGCTGCTCGAGGCCAGTCCTTCGATAACTGGGGCGGAATCTCGTCCTTCAGCGGATTCGACAACTTCTACGGATCTGACGACTTCGCACACTTCCACAATTTCAACCAGGTTGTGGTCAAGCAAGACAGCGAGCTCGTCTGCCACTCGGAGCAAGTCACCATCATCCAGCAGCGCCTGGCCGTCCTCCAAGAGATGGCGAAGAAGTTTGTCCGCCCTTTCTTACCGGAACCCTCATCTGATATCTTTTTTAAGAATCATAACCGAACAGATCTGTGAAGTTGAGACTCAGACAGTGGTCTTCCAGCAGTACTACGCGTCGCTTGGCGGGTTCAGCCACGACCTCGGGCGCAGCTCCAACCGCCATGTTCGTTCAATCTCTCGGCATTCTTCTCCGAAAGCCTGAATGAGACTAAATAATCTTTATGCAGGCCGGCTACGACCACAACATCGTCTCTCACTACGGAGACTTCTACAACTCCGACGGGTCGCTCAGCACCTACGACTTCGGCTTCAGCGGACACGACATCGGCTCCAACTACTATGTCCCCACTAGCAACTGGAACCAGGACTCGTCGCCCAGCTCTGTCGGCAGCGCCTACCAGGCCGCACAGGCCGCGTCTTTCTACTGATTCACTCTGCTCGTGAATCAGTCCCAAAGCCGCATCGTTGAATGATCCCAATATTTGTTTTGTTATATATTAGATGAAAAAGGACTTTTCAGTGCAGTAAATGCTCCTGCAATCGCCAACTCTGTAAAATGCACGCAGGGATTCCCCACAGGGATCCTTTTTATTGTTCATTTTGCGAGTGCCTTCGCTTCAGTACTCTCCGAACGGTCGTCGCAAATCGTACCCGAGCTTCTCACCCATTTACCCAATATCAACCAGTCCGAAGTCAACACTCGATAGTCAATTGAGTTTGGCTTCAACTACAAGCTAGATCACCACAACCACAACTATTGGTTTCGGTTAATAACAAGACCGAACGCCGAGCTGAAAATACGAAGATTAAGCCGCAAGCATAATAAACACAAAACGAAAAAACATACGTAGTAAGTAGTGCTGTCCATTAATATAATACGAAATAATATATTATTAATATATTAACAATACTACAGATATGATATGGCTCCAGTGCCACCTACATAATATTGATACAGGATGATATGATATGATATGATATTAATATAATATGATACAGCACTCACCGTATTATGGTATTATTCTCATATTATACATCTGTATGTGGTGGACTGAGCCCCATTTGCCCAAGTTCTTGCCCTCACTCAGAAATTCAAAGCTATCAACAATCAAAGTTCAACTTGACTTACCGGGATCTACCGCTCGGATCTTTGAGTTGCCGGTGCCGACAGTGATCCCAGTGGCCAAGCCGACATCAAAAGTGGTGCCAAGAGGTTCAAGAATGAACTGTTTCTGCTGTTTTGACCCTAATGTGTATTGAGATGGCTCATGAAGTGGTAAAGGGGACTGATATACAACCCTCACCCAAACCAGCAAGGGCTTTGGTGCACTGAAAACAGTAGAAGTGTATTATTAATATATTGTTAATATATTATAATATGTATTAATACATATGCAGATAATACAATACGGATATGATACGGCCTCAGACACCATAATATGATATCCATATAATATGATACACAAAATTTCGTATTAATATCATGTGTGGACAGCACTAGTAGTAAGCGTCTCGAATTGTTATTTATTAAATAAAAAATGGAACTATAATTTATGCCACTATCTTTCTTTCGCTGCTCTTGTATCATGTTGGTTTTCAGTTTCATTTTCGTTCTGAAGATCTAGGGGTATAATTCTCGGAATATCCAATTGAGAGTGCGCTGGAAAAGTCAGATGAGCCAAAAAAAAAAAAGTAGAAGCCGCAAAGAAGAGTCGAAATTTCCTAATTTGTCTATCGGCGTTTCTCTATTTGGGCTTGTTTCTGCCGAGAACTCTCGTGTCGAACGAACGTCAAACCAGATTTTGCGACAGGTGAGTCGCGGATCACCGTTATACGTTTTATGCTTCACCTGTGGCCCTCAAGGAAAGGTCTCACTGCGACCGGTGACTGCGACCAGTGTACGCGTGACGGTAGGTGGTTCCAATTGGCTTTGAGTTGGCTACCGTATTTTTGGCCGCTGCCTGCAAATCTGAGTCTCTGAAAGACTCTTGAAACCATCCCTCGTTTCATTTCCCAGACGGCACCGAGGCAACGGTGCCCGCTCCAGCTCGCTGGGCCAACGTTCGCAACCTCGAGTCAATCCTTCACTGATCAAGAATGCCACAGGCGCATGGTGATTGTCAATCATTCGGACCCATTGCTGCACCGACTGTGCTGCACAAACTGCAGTACAGGCCGAATAGATGGGCAGTGTACGAATAGGAATCTGAGATGATCCGAGATGATTATCGAGACAGCTTGTCACCGATTCACACTTGCCGCCGGCCTCGAATTCCCAGCGCCTCTGTTGTGAACAGTCTGACGCGATCCTGTTTGACATATCGACAGATGGGTGCCAGGGATCTCATGAACTAGGCGGGGCGCGCGCCCTCAGATGTCAGTCGCTTTTGAGGTGCCGAGCTGCGGCTGCGTGGTAGCAAATGAAATGGCTATCGGGTGAGTAATAGCAGGATAGGTATAAAATGGAGAAGTAGAGCCTCTAACAAATCATTCGTTTCTGTCCTTCGTTCTCGCTCCTCACCTTTGCCTGGCCAGGTTGCCCATACAATCTTTTCAATTCCTTCGTTCGAATTCTTCGGGTCGGCTTTACTTTCCTGACGCAGGTAGCGGCGGTTCACGCTTTCAGCGATATTTCTACTCACACCCACAATGGAAGCCTCAACACATCCTCTCTAACACACAATCATCATGTTCTCCAAATTCTCCGCTATCTTCGTTGCTGCCGCACTCGCCACTGGCGTGATGTCCGCACCCACCTACAAGTCCAATGCCATTGGTATGAATTTTTCATCTCTACTTCAACAGCCAACTAATCATTTTACAACAGCTGCTCGAGGCCAGTCCTTCGACAACTGGGGCGGAATCTCGTCCTTCAGCGGATTCGACAACTTCTACGGATCCGACGACTTCGCCCACTTCCACAATTTCAACCAGGTTGTGGTCAAGCAAGACAGCGAGCTCGTCTGCCACTCTGAGCAGGTCACTATCATCCAGCAGCGCCTGGCCGTCCTCCAAGAGATGGCGAAGAAGTTTGTCCGCCCTTTCATACCGGAAACCTCATCTCATATTTTTTTAAGAATCATTACAGAGCAGATCTGTGAGGTTGAGACTCAGACAGTGGTCTTCCAGCAGTACTACGCGTCGCTCGGCGGGTTCAGCCACGATCTCGGGCGCAGCTCCAGCCGCCATGTTCGTTCAATCTCTCTTCATTCTCCGAAAGCTTGAATTAATCATCATGCAGGCCGGCTACGACTAAAAACATCGTCTCCCACTACGGAGACTTCTACAACTCCGACGGGTCGCTCAGCACCTACGACTTCGGCTTCAGCGGACACGACATCGGCTCCAACTACTATGTCCCCACTAGCAACTGGAACCAGGACTCGTCGCCCAGCTCTGTCGGCAGCGCCTACCGGGCCGCACAGGCCGCATCTTACTACTGATCCACTTTTCTCGTGAATCAGCCCCAAAGCCGAGGCTAATTATCGCTGAAGGGTACCGTCGTTGAATGACTACATGATTTGATTTTATTACTATTAGATGAAGAAAGACTTTACATGTATATGCTCCTGTAATCGCCAACTCTGTAGAATTCACGCAGGAATTCCCCACAGGGATCCTTTTTATTGATCATTTTGCGAGTGCTTTGTGCTTCAGTGCTCTCGAAACGGCCGTCGCAGATCATACCCGAACTTCTCACCCATTTATTCAATATCGACTAGTCCGAACTCAACACTCGACAGTAAATTCAGTTTCGCTTCAACTACAACTAGCTCACCACAGCCACAACTATTGGTTTCAGTTAATAACAAGACCGAACGCCGAGCTGAAAATACGAAGATTAAGCCGCAAGCATAATAAACAAAAGGAAAGGAAATACGTAGTAAGCGTCTCAAATTGATATTTGTTAAATAAAATATAACTATTATTTTTTTGCTCAGTAAATGCCACTGCCGATTCGCCTGCTCTTGTATCGTGTTGGCTTTCAGTTTTATTTTCGTTCCGAAGATCTAAAGTATAATTCTTGGAATCCTCAATTGAGAGTGCGCTGGCGAAGTCAGATGAGCCAACAAAGTAGAAGCCGCAAAGAAAGAGTCGAAACTTCCTAATTCGTCCGTCGGCGTTTCTCTATTTGTGTTTGTGTCTGTCGAGTACCGTACTTACATCAAACCTGATTTTGCGACAGGTGGGTCCAAGGTGGGTCGTGGATCACTATTACTGTCTCCACATTTTATGCTTCGCCTGTGGCCCTCAAAGACAGGTCTCACTGCGACCAGTGTACATGTGACGGTGCTTCCAGTCTGCTACTGTATTTTCAAATTTTGGCCGCTGCCTGCAACGGAGTTTCTGAAAGACTCATGAAACAGTTCTTCGATTCAACTTTAGACGGAACCGAGGCAATGGTGCCCGCTCCAGCTCACTGGGCCAACCTTCGTAACTTCGAGTCGCATTCCCCCGTCAACCCTTCAATCAAGGATGCCACTGGCGCATGTCGATTGTCAATCATACGGACCCATAGCTGCCCCGAGCGTGCAGCACAAACTGCAGTGCGGTCCGAACAGATGGCCAGTGTACGAATAGGAATCTGAGATGATCTGAGATGATTATCAAGACACCTTGTCGCCGATTCACACTTGCCGCCGGCCTGGAAATCCACCGCCTTTGTTGTGAACAGCCTGATGCGATTCTGTTTGACATATTAACAGATGGGTGCTAGGGACTTCATGAACTGGGCGGGGCGCGCGCCCTCAAACGTCAGTCTCCTGCAAGCCGGCCGAGCTGCGGCCGAAATGGCTATCGGGTGAGTAATAGCAGGATAGGTATAAAAGGGACACATGGAGTCTCTAACAAACCATTCGTTCTGTCCTTCGTTCTCTCTCCTCACCCTTGCCTGGCCAGGTTGCCCACACAGTCTTTTCCAACTCCTTCGTTCGAATTCTTCGGGTCGGCCTTACTTTCTTGACGCAGGTAACAGCGGTTCACGCTTTCAGCGATATTTCTACTCACACCCACAATGGAAGCCTCAACACATCCTCTCTAACACACAATCATCATGTTCTCCAAATTCTCCGCTATCTTCGTTGCTGCCGCACTCGCCACTGGCGTGATGTCCGCACCCACCTACAAGTCCAATGCCATTGGTATGAATTTTTCCACTCTACTTCAACAGCCAACTAATCATTTTACAACAGCTTCTCGAGGCCAGTCCTTCGACAACTGGGGCGGAATCTCGTCCTTCAGCGGATTCGACAACTTCTACGGATCCGACGACTTCGCCCACTTCCACAATTTCAACCAGGTTGTGGTCAAGCAAGACAGCGAGCTCGTCTGCCACTCGGAGCAAGTCACCATCATCCAGCAGCGCCTGGCCGTCCTCCAAGAGATGGCGAAGAAGTTTGTCCGCCCATTCATACCGAAAACTTCATCTCATACTTTTTAAGAATCATAACCGAGCAAATCTGTGAAGTTGAGACTCAGACAGTTGTTTTCCAGCAGTACTACGCGTCGCTCGGCGGGTTCAGCCACGATCTCGGGCGCAGCTCCAGCCGCCATGTTCGTTCAATCTCTCCTCATTCTCCGAAAGCTTGAATTAATCTTTATGCAGGCCGGCTACGACCACAACATCGTCTCCCACTACGGAGACTTCTATAACTCCGACGGGTCGCTCAGCACCTACGACTTCGGCTTCAGCGGGCACGACATCGGCTCCAACTACTATGTCCCCACTAGCAACTGGAACCAGGACTCGTCGCCCAGCTCTGTCGGCAGTGCCTACCAGGCCGCACAGGCTGCATCTTACTACTGATCCACTTTGCTCGTGAATCAGTCCCAAAGCCGAGGCCAATTATCGCTGAAGGATACCGTCGTTGAATGACCACATGATTTGATTTGTTATATATTACTATTAGATGAAGAAAAACTTTACATGTAAATGCTCCTGTAATCGTCAACTCTGTAGAATGCACGTAGAAATTCCCCACAGGGCTCCTTTTTATTGTTCATTTTGCGAGTGCCTTGTGCTTCAGTGCTCTCAGAACGGCCGTCGCAGATCATACCCGAACTTCTCACCCATTTACTCAATATCGACTAGTCCGAAGTCAACACTCGACAGTAAATTCAGTTTCGCTATAGCTAGATCACCACAGCTACAACTATTGGTTTCAGTTAATAACAAGACTGAACGCCGAGTTGAAAATACGAAGATTAAGCCGCAGACATAATAAACAGAAAACGTAAAGAAACACGTAGTAAGCGTCTCGAATTGATATTTGTTAAATAAAATATGGAACCATAATTTTTTTGCCCAGTAAATGCCACTGCCGTTTCGCCTGCTCTTGTATCGTGTTGGTTTTCAGTTTTATTTTCGTTCTGAAGATCTAAAGGTATAATTCTCGGAATCCTCAATTGAGAGTGCGCTGGCAAAGTCAGATGAGCCAAAAAAATAGAAGCCGCAAAGAAAGAGTCGAAATTTCCTAATCCGTCCGTTGGCGTTTCTCTATTTGCGTTTGTGTCTGCCAAGCCTGAGTACCGTACATCAAACCTGATTTTGCGACAGGTGGGTTCAAGGTGGATCGCGGATCACTATTACTGTCTCTACATTTATGCTTCGCCTGTGGCCCTCAAAGACAGGTCTTACTGCGACCAGGGTACGTGTGACGGTGCTTCCAGTCTGCTACTGTATTTTGGCCGCTGCCTGCAACCGTGACTGAGTTTCTGAAAGACTCATGAAACAGTTCTTCGATTTAACTTCAGACGGAACCGAGGCAATGGTGCCCGCTCCAGCTCACTGGGCCAACCTTCGTAACTCGAGTCGCAATCCCCCGTCAACCCTTCAATCAAGGATGCCACTGACGCATGTCGATTGTCAATCATCCGGACCCATAGCTGCACCGAGCGTGCAGCACAAACTGCAGTGCGGTCCGAGCAGATGGCCAGTGTACGAATAGGAATCTGAGATGATCTGAGATGATTATCAAGACACCTTGTCGTTGATTCACACTTGCCGCCGGCCTGGAAATCCACCGCCTCTGTTGTGAACAGCCTGATGCGATTCTGTTTGACATATCAACAGATGGGTGCTAGGGACTCCATGAACTGGGCGGGGCGCGCGCCCTCAAACGTCAGTCACCTGCAAGCCGGCCGAGCTGCGGCCGACGTGGTAGCAAATGAAATGGCTATCGGGTGAGTAATAGCGGGATAGGTATAAAAGGGGACACATGGAGTCTCTAACAAACCATTCGTTCTGTCCTTCGTTCTCTCTCCTCCCCCTTGCCTGGCCAGGTTGCCCACACAGTCTTTTCCAACTCCTTCGTTCGAATTCTTCGGGTCGGCCTTACTTTTTGACGCAGGTAACAGCGGTTCACGCTTTCAGCGATATTTCTACTCACACTCACAATGGAAGCCTCAACACATCCTCTCTAACACACAATCATCATGTTCTCCAAACTCTCCGCTATCTTCGTTGCTGCCGCACTCGCCACTGGCGTGATGTCCGCACCCACCTACAAGTCCAATGCCATTGGTATGAAATTTTTCACTCTACTTCAACGGCCAACTAATCATTTTACAACAGCTTCTCGAGGCCAGTCCTTCGACAACTGGGGCGGAATCTCGTCCCTCAGCGGATTCGACAACTTCTACGGATCCGACGACTTCGCACACTTCCACAATTTCAACCAGGTTGTGGTCAAGCAAGACAGCGAGCTCGTCTGCCACTCTGAGCAGGTCACTATCATCCAGCAGCGCCTGGCCGTCCTCCAAGAGATGGCAAAGAAGTTTGTCCGCCCTTTCATACTGAAAACTTCATCTCATACTTTTTAAGAATCATAACCGAGCAGATCTGTGAAGTTGAGACTCAGACAGTGGTCTTCCAGCAGTACTACGCGTCGCTCGGCGGTTTCAGCCACGACCTCGGGCGCAGCTCCGGCCGCCATGTTCGTTCAATCTCTCATTCTCTGAAAGCCTGAATTAATCTTTATGCAGGCCGGCTACGACCACAACATTGTCTCCCACTACGGAGACTTCTACAACTCCGACGGGTCGCTCAGCACCTACGACTTTGGCTTCAGCGGGCACGACATCGGCTCCAACTACTATGTCCCCACTAGCAACTGGAACCAGGACTCGTCGCCCAGCTCTGTCGGCAGTGCCTACCAGGCCGCACAGGCTGCATCTTACTACTGATCCACTTTGCTCGTGAATCAGTCCCAAAGCCGAGGCCAATTATCGTTGAATGACCATAAGATTTGATTTGTTGCATATTACTATTAGACGAAGAAGGACTTTACATGTAAATGATCCTGTAATCGTCAACTCTGTAGAATGCACGCAGAAATTCCCCCACAGGGATCCTTCTTGCTGTTCGTTTTGTGGGTGCCTTGTGCCTTGTACTTCAGTGCTTTGAACGGTCATCGACACTCGACATTAAATTTAATTCACTTCAACTACAGCTAATCACTGCAACTGGATGTACCACAAATTTCAGTTTCGGTTTCAGTTAATAACAAGACTGAACGCCGAGCTGAAAATAAGAAGATTAATCCGCGAGCATACTAAACACAAAACGAAAAGACATACGTAGTAAGTGTAGCCGACCCCGAGGTCGCCTCCGTTCCTCCCTGAGCGGTTGTAAGGAATTGCGCGGTGCTGACTCCGCGGTTGGCCGTCAGGTACTAGGGTGTCTCGGTTAGTATCGCATTCAATTCGTTTTTGTCGAGGTAAAGAGAGAACAAGTGTAACAGGATTGGGTAGTAAAGAAGGAAGTAGGAGGAGGAAAAGGACGGTACCTTGAGGAACAGGTTAATATCCCCGCTGAAGGAAGTGATCGTCCCGCTCGTTGGAAGGAAGCTGAAGACATTATTCGCGCCGTTGGAGCCTTGGTACAGGTTCCACGTGTGGCCCGCCAGAGAGAGGTTGCTCACGATCGGGCTAGAGTACAAGTATATGAATTAATTTAAGTTGGCAGGATGAGCGAAAAAATAAAAGAAAACCCACACCGCCTGCCCCGCCGCATTAAACTGCGACGAAATCGGGCCAGCGTTGAAGTTCGCGAGCCAGATCATGATCTCATTTACAGCGGACCCGCCTGCGCTATTTGAGGTAAAGAGGTCGTACGCGACGTCTGCGACGACGGAGGATGTGCTTTGCGACCAGGTCCATGTAGCCTTTGCCCGGAAACGTCAGAACTACTTGTATTGTATTCAGCAGGTACCCACCGGAATCGACGAAATGGCCGAAAGCTGCTTGTTGATCCCACTGTTGACGTTGATGTTGGTGAAGCTCTTGACGCCGCTGCCGCCTATAGTAGTATGAGGTTAAGAACAATATATTGGAGGAAATGTCACTGACCTGTCCAGGTCCAGGTAGTCTTCCATGCCAGCGTCGTCCCGCTCAATGACACGAGATTGGCACAGTCGGTACCGGAGCTGGCGCCCGAGGCGCCCCATTGGTCGAGCAGGAGAGAGTAGGTACCTGCGGTGACTGAGTCGAATAGACCTGGAAGGAAGAAGTTAACACCGGGGCCAGGCGTGTCGCGGAAGAGTCGGGTGTGCATACCACAATGGCTGCTGGTGTCGATAGTCGCGCGCTCCTCGACGCTGGTGGGGGGCCGAGCACACGAACGGGACGAGCACGAGTAGCGCAGAGAGCTTCACGAATGAGAACATTTTCCGGGATCCACGATGAAACGAGTGTTATGGCTGGGGCACCTCATTTTATAGGACGCGGACGCGAGCGTGGTGGGCACCGTGACTTTGCACGACGGACCGCCGTGGAGCTCCAGAGGCGAGGGTGGGCGTCGGCATGAAAGAAAGAGCACAACCATCATCATATGCCCGTTGTTTTCTCCCATGCAGCCCAGGCAATCGGAAAATCCTCTACCGGGGGACCAGATGATGCCGAGCGTAGTGCGGTACGCTTGCTTTCATCTTACCTTCCCAGAATAGATCGCAAGCGAGCGAATATGTATAAGGAGCAGCCGGCGAGGGATGGAGCGTGTGGTCGTGGGGGTCGCAAATGAAGCTCGTGCAATTTGAGAAGAGGTGAAGGCCTTCGCTTTATTTTCCTGGGAGGGTGAACGAAGCTACGAAACTCGGTCTGGAGAAGCTTTTCAAGCTCATCCGCCTATTTTTGGGCGTGTATACTTAGCCCTGCGGCCCGTCGAGGTAATTGACACCGTGCCGTGGCAAAGTTAGGACCGATTCGATAACCGCGAGACCTCCCGGCAACTGCGATTTAAAAATCCAAGCACGTCTTGTTTCGCCGATTTGGTGCTATACTTATTTTCCTCGGATAAAGCAAGAGCTCGAGCACCCGAGACCAGAAACTGTGCCTATTGGGCCCACTGTCTCGACGAGTCGAGTGAGCGCTTGAGACATTCTTGTTTTGAGATTCAGACCCTTGAGTGTCCTACGCTTATGTGAATTCACAGTGAAGGTATAGTAATTGAGGACTCTGGAAATCCGACGCGACAGGGTCGTCGATGTAGTCAAGAGCAGGTCGAGAGGTGCGGTGACCATCAATTGACCGCGGGAAAGTCTGCCTCCTCTCTAACTAGTCTTGTAAACCGATTTTTCACGGCTTTTTGTGAAGACAATCGTTCACACCCGTAAAAACTCCCTAACCACTGTGTAACCAGGGGGTCCAGGACGGTGTGTCGTCAATATTCCACGCCGGCCCAAACAGATTAGCGGGTCAGACAACGGCTGGAGCTTTTTCGCCAAAAAGCGTTGTGTGGTCTGTAACCGGCTGGTGGTCTCGGTGGCAAGCATCTGGAATCACAATTTCTGGATGCAAATCACAATACATTCTGTGTGCAAAAAAGGTCCCACCTTTACGGAACGGAATAGGCGACAATGGACGCCCTGAGTCGCTCCCACGTCGAATCCTAATGGATCCCAACTCCGCCTCTGCCTATCCTTTTCGATCCTCTGCATTCTACGCCCCGTCGCAACCTCCAGCCTGCTCTTCTGATTATATGCGTCGGGAAACCTTGCATCAAATCTTTTCGATTCGCTGCGTTCTCCGCACTCGCACTGTCCTAACCTCCTCCGAGACCAACTGCATCTGTCACTCATGAAACTTTGGAGCTCCCCTGCTCCGTAAACCGTGCAGTATACGTTGCGCCTGGTCGTACAACTTGAAATGCAATACATCTAGCCGCGATGGGTATCAACTCATAATTCACAGAATGTCTCTCCGCTTGGATACATCACCACGGCACAATCCGGTCGCGTCCCTGACGGACTCTTGGCGCATTGGAGCTGGCGGCCTTCACCGTGGTTCCAAACGTATAAAAGGGCTCTGTTACTACTCACTCACTGCGTCCCAACAAACACATCGTTGCATCCCTCCTCACCAAAACATCCGTACAATGCACGCTTTCAAATTCGTGTCTCTCCCCGCCGCCGCGGTCTTGATGCTGCTTGCCCTGGTGCAAGGCGGCGTCGCCCAGGGCGTCGCCGAGGTCGTCGAGCCTGTTCCTCTCGGTGGGCTATGTAAGTGCCCTGCCTTCTTCCTTTCTCGATCTCGAGACTCACTGCCCGTATTTTTCAGGTGGATCCATCGCCGGTACCGTACGTATCGTATCTCAGCTAAAGTTCCCCATTCCTTGCTAACGCCTGCATTGCTTCACCTTCATGTTCTGTCCAACAGAAGCCCTGTGCGTCCTTTCCTCTTTCTACGGGCTTTACCTATATCGTCACTGACCGCCCTTTTCTTATTTGTTAGGCGTCTCCCCCGGTGTATGCTGCTACATCCACCCCGACGAGGGCTAGTAAGTCGCCTCCTTCTCCTTTTGTTCTCTACCGGTGAATGCATCATTTTAACTAACTGCATTCGCAGCTGCCAACTCAAATGCCCCACAACATCGTCGTAAAATATTATAACTTCAATATAACACTGTACACGCCATTGCCTTGTCCTTAATCTGGTCTTCGGTCCATTCCCATTTCCACGAAACCCTCCGTTAACGTCGCATTGGCCTTTCCGATTCGCTATGCGCTGTCCCAACGTCCTCCGAGATGCGACTGAATATCTCACTCATGAAACACTGGCTATCCTCGCAAACCGTACACGTCGCGCCCGGATGTTGAAACATGATACATCTAGCCGCGATAGGTGTCAACCAACAACCCACAAAATGTCTCGCCGCTTGAATACATCACCATCATTTGGTCGCGTTCCTGGCCGGACTGTTGGCACACTAGACCTGGCTGCCTTCACCTTCGTCCCAACGTATAAAAGGGCGACGCCATATTCAATTACTGCATCCCAACAAACACATCCGTTGCATCCCTATCCCTCCTCAACAAAAACATCCATACAATGCACAGCTTCAAATTCGTGTCTCTCCCTGCCGCCGCCGTCTTGATGCTGCTTGCCCTGGTGCAGGGCGGCGTCGCCCAGGGCCTCGCCGAGGTCGTCGAGGTCGAGCCTGTTCCTCTCGGTGGGCTATGTAAGCGTCTTTTCTTCTTTCGTTACTAGATTTCGAGACTCACTGCCCATGTATCTCAGGTGGATCCATCATCGGCACTGTACGTATCGTATCCCAGCTAAAGTTCCCCATTGCTTGCTAACGCCTGCGTTGCTTCACCTTCGTGTTCTGTCCAACAGAAACCTTGTGCGTGCATTCTTCTTTGTATGGGCTTTGCTTATATTTTTGCTGACCGCCCTTTCCTTTTTCGTTAGGCGTCTCCCCCGGCGTATGCTGCTACATCCACCCCGACGACGGCTAGTAAATCGCCTCCTTCTCCTTCTGTTCTCTACCGAATGCATCATTTTAACTAACCGCATTCGCAGCTGCCAACTCAAATGCCCCACAACATCTTCGTAAAATATCAGAACTTCAATATAACACTGTACACGCCCTTGCCTTGTCCTTAATCTGGCCATCCATTTCTATTCCCAGAATCGAATGAATCCCTGCCATGCCATGCCTGTACCTGGCTTTACTTCACTTCGCACTCCGTCTCAAGCTTGAGCCCAGGTATCAAAGCAAAAATGAATTGTAGCAATGCAAGTGTATTTAGTATGCACGACACGCCTCCGGTGGAGCAAAGAGCGATAACAAAGAGTGAATGTTAGGCAAGGACTTGAAGCTTGAAACACCGTGACAATTAATATTCGAAAGGAACGAATTATTTCGTTGGTTTGGTAAGTGTGCCGCTTCATCCAGTGCGGTCCGGGAAAAAGCCAGAATCGAAGGCCTGTATTATACTACGGTGAACAAAGAGATGGCCCTATGAAGACCGATGCAGCCGATGGTGGATCGAAGAAAGAGCGTGTGTGATCGCCGAGTTGAACATATGGATATTCATTCACATTGAGTATACCGTACGATAAGTTTACCTGAGCTAAAATTCACGAAGGATGCGTAGTTAAGGATAGATTTTCAAGACTCAGAGTCTGAGATTCGGGACCGCCGCTCAGTCATCACTGGTCACGTGGCATTTTTTTCCTTCCGACTGCCAGTGCATACTCCCCCATAGACACTGTCTCTCTTCTCTTCTAATGTACGTCTCTGCTCCCGGCTTCCTTGTGTTTCTAATGTCTTGTATGCAGCATGGCCACATCCGCTCCCCGCCCCGTCAATCCTTCTGAAGTCGGATGGCAATTCGTTCCCCAATACTACACCTTCGTCAACAAGCAGCCAGACCGTTTGCACCAGTTCTACACAAAAAAATCAACCTTCATCCATGGCACTGAAGGCGACGATGGAAAGCCGTGTCTCGGGCAGCAGGTATCTCGATAAATCAAAAAATTTGGACGCGTAATTGATTTCTGACGCGCGCAGGAAATCCACCAGCGGATAACATCCATTGGCTTCCAGGACTGCAAAGTGTTCATCCACTCGGTCGACGCGCAGTCCTCTGCCGACGGGGGCATCATCATCCAGGTCATCGGTGAAATGTCCAACCACGCCGACCCGTGGCGCAAGTTTGTCCAGACCTTCTTCCTCGCCGAGCAGCCCAACGGTTACTTTGTTCTCAATGACATCTTCCGCTTCCTCAAGGAGGAGACCGTCGAGAGCGACGACGCGACGAGCGACGCCGCGGAGAACGAACCGGTGTCGAGCGTGGAGCACGCCGCGACGGTGCCAGAGGTGGTCGTTGCCCCGCGCGAGCCCACCCCTCCTCCGCCTCCCGTCGTCGAGCGCGAGCCCACCCCGCCACCCCCCGCCGTCGAAGAAGCCCCCGCCGCGCCCGACGTCTCCGAGCCGCCGAAACCGCTTACGCCTGAGCCGCCTGCAGCCGCCGCCCCCTCCGCCCCCGCGACGCCCCAGCCCAACGGCATCCACCGCGCCGCCACGCCCGCTGCCGCCTCCACGCCCGCCGAAAAACCCGCCACGCCCTCTCCCGCCCCGCCTCCCGCTGCTGCTGCCCCGACGCCGCCACCAGCCGCTGCGCCCACGCCCCCGCCCGCCGCTGCCGCTGCGCCCGCACAGCCCGCGGCTCCCGCAGCGCCGAAGACGTGGGCCAACCTCGCCGCTGCCAACTCGAAGAAGTGGGGTTCGGCCGTGGCGCAGGATTCGCGCGGGACGACCGAGGGTCGCGCCGTCGCCTACCCCCACTCCCGCTCCTGCTGCTACCTCCGCCCCTGCGCGCGGCGGGCACCAGCAAGGCGGGTCGCAGCATGGGGCGCAGGGCGGACACGGGCAGCAGCAAAGCGGAGCGCAGGGCCAGCACCCGAACATGATCGCCGCGCTGAACGTCACGACGCCGCAGTGTTTCGTCAAGGTTCGTCCTGGTTGTTATATTTCGAGACAGAAAAAAAAAACTCATTTCTTTCTAGGGCGTAATCGAACCCATCACTGTCGCCGCCCTCACCGCGCACCTCACTACGACCTTCGGGCCCCTCAAGGACCTCGAGATCGTGCGCTCCAAGGCGTGCGCGTTCTTCGAGTTCCTCTCGCTCGATGCGGCAAGAAGGGCGATTGCGGCGAGCTTGCCGAACTCGCAGGGCGGGGAGGGCGGTGTGTGGGTTGACTGTGGCGAGGGCGTAGGGACGTTGAGGTGCGTTTCGTTTCTGTCGCGTTCACCTATTTCATCCGTAACATGTCGCTGACGTGTGCTTTCGTGCAGAATCTCGATCGAAACGCGCAAGGAGCGCGGCGACCGGCCGGTGAGCCGGCCGCGCGGCGGAGCGCCGTTGGGCGAGGGGCGCGGGGGAGGTGGGGGCGGGGAGGGGCGTGGACGCGGGGAGGGGTTCCGGGGCGGGCGCGGGCGGGGCGGGGCGCGCGGGGCGCCGGGCGGGGGGAAGTAAATGAAACGGGGGAGCAAGGATGAGGGATGCGGGACGAAACGACGAAGCGGGATGGGTGGGAGGCGTGCGTGTGCGTGCGTGCGTGTTGTGCTACGAGGTACTCAGCGAGACGGGCGAGGCGAGGCGAGGGGTGGGGAGGGCGGAGTGGAACGACGTAGAGCAAAACAAAACGAGCACAAAAAAAACCTCAAACAACGACGCTTCCTGCATGCATGCTTCTCTATGCTTCCCTATGCTTCAGCCTTATGCACTGTGTCTGTCCTCCTCCTTCGTCCTTCGTGTCCATTCTTCGTTTGTTATTGCTATTTTCGCTCTCCCTCTGCTGCACATCTGGTCTCCCTGTTCCACGCACAATACACTTACACTTACACTTGCATTGCTACAGTTCCAATTCCAATTCATTTTTTGTTGTCGCGTTGTTGATACAGATACCCTTCACTCGTGAGATTTTTTCAGGCTGAAGACGGGTGTGCGGCGCAGGTCAAAGTGCGAAGTGAAGTAAAGTCATCGCAGCGCGAGGTACAGGCATGGCATGGATTCATTCGATTCTGGGAATGCACCAAATTAAGGACAGGGCAAGGGCGTGTACAGCGTGTATACTGGAATTGTAATAGTTTACGACGATTTGGTGGGGCATTTGAGGAGGCAGCTGCGGAGGAATTGATTGAGTAGATGACGCATCGTCAGAGAGAGTAGCTTACTAGCCGTCGTCGGGGTGGAGGTAGCAGCATACGCCGGGGTAGACGCCTAACGACAAAGAAAGGGCAGTCAGCCAAAGCCACGGATAAAAGAAAGGACGCACAAGGTTTCTGTTGGACAGAACGTGAAGGTGAAACAACGCAGGCGTCAGCAAGAAACGGAGACGTCTGGGTGAGATATGATACGTACAGTGCCGATGAAGGTTCCACCTAAATACGGGCAGTGAGTCTCGAGATTTGATAGGGCAGAAGGACGGGGAAGGAACTTACATTGTCCGCCGAGAGGAACTGGCTCGACGTCCTGGGCGACGCCGCCCTGCACCAGAGCAAGGAGCATCAAGACGGCGGCGGCGGGGAGAGAGATGAACTTGAAGGCGTGCATTGGATGGATATTTGTGTTGTGGGATAGAGATGCAACGGGTGTTTTCGTTGGGATGCAGCCAGTGGGTACAACAGAGCCCTTTTATACGTTTGGAACGCGGTCAGCCAGGTCCAGTGCGCCAAGAGCGTCCAGGAACGCGACTGAATTGTGCCGCCGTAAATGGTGGTGATTTATCCAAGGGGACAGCTTCTTTGTAAATTATTAGTTGACACGTACGTCGGCTAGATGCATTACATTTCAAGTTGTACATCCGGGCGCGATGTGTACGGTTTACGGAGGGTAGCTAGGTGTCGGAGGACGTTAGGAGAGTGCGCAAAATGCAGCGAATCGAAAAGACCCGGTGCGACGTTAACGGAGAGTTTCGCGACACATATAGTCGGAGCACCGCGGGAGATTGGGACCGGGTGTAGAGTGCAGAGGATCGAAAATACTAGTCTAAGCCCGGGAGTTTCAAGTTGCATTGTAAGTACCCGGCTTGGGAGCGGGATCCACATTTTGTCGCCTGTTCCGTAAAGAACCCGTAGTCGGTAGCCTTAGTGTGTCGCTGTAGGTCGTTGTCAGAGGTGGGGTGGGTATGAACGGAGCCAAATTCGGGACTTGTTTGGACCAGAATGTATCATAATTCAAGACCAGATGCTTGGCACCGAGCCAAGAGACAGCACAGTAGCCGGCTTGAGGATACATAATATGATGTAGACGCATAGCGCATAGAGGTGGACGAACGTCGGGGTGAAGGAGACACCACCAGCACAGTTGCGTGTTCGAAGTTGATTGCACGATCAGACAGAGCAGAGCTGAAGCAGAATTCCAGCTTGGAGGCTAGCATTCGGCCACTCGGGGACCCGCGTAATATGCTTCAAGTTCCAGTTCTCCGAAGATATCTATCTGGACATTTCTCTGGCGTTGCGCCGCGGCGAGCGACAGCGTCGCCGCTCACACACAATGTCAAGCCTATTACTTCAAGTTGCAGAGAAACCGTTGGTCAAATTCCAATAGCAGAATGCTAGCCTCCACTGACAAAATGAAACCTGGCATTGGCTTGGTACGCGCGAGCTTGAAAAGGTGTTTCGGGCTCGCCAACCGCTTGCGCAAAGATGAAGAGCATTGACAACCCTGATTTTCTCCCACCAGATCCCTGGACTTGGTGCCAGCTGGAGTCGGAGTTTTCCGGTGCCGCCACGACGGTCAGGCGGCCATGAGCCGACACAACTGTCCACGACTGAGTACTCGCGCCGCGCGCGAGCCACGGTTGCCGCGTCTGGCCCGTCGGATTTGCTATCCTCTCTCTGCCATAGCACGTCTGGCCGTTTCGTGTTTTACACATACTATTACTAAAACCCTTGAATTGCATTAAACTCCAAGTTATCTTTTTGGCGTCGGGCTGTTGATGTTTACCTCAGACTCGAGATGAGTGCGACGCATCTCAGAAGTAGAGTTATCGCATTGTACAGCAGGCACACGAAGGGCATTGTATTCATTAAACGCTGTGCGAACGAGGACAAGGCAACAGCGCGTGTATTGTACGTCTACGCCGACGGTTTGGGGCATCTGAGGAGGCAGCTGGGGAGGGCAAGTCAATTATTGAAACCATTCATTCATCGCATCGGCAGAGAATGCGAGGACTTACATCCCATCGTCTGGGTGGATGTAGCAGCATTTTCCGCGGGCACCTGCACACAGGTCAGCGACAGACAGAGGCAAATCACGTAGGAGGGAGGACGCACAAGGTTTCTATTGGCCAGAGGAAGAGAGAAGCAACGCGGTCATTAGTAAAAAGAGAGAATGCGTCCAGGTGCGGAATACATACGGTGCCAGCGATGGTTCCGCCTACATCAATATCGTATGAACAGTGAGTCTACCGTGATGGAGGAGCAGGGAGAAGAATGGGCAAGGAACTTACACTGTCCGTAGAGGGGCACGGGCTTGACGTACGTGTCCTGGGCGACGGCGCCCAGGGCGAGCAGGATCAAGGCGGGGAGAGAAACGAACTTGAAGCCGAGCATGGAATGTATGGATGTTTTCGTTAACTTGTGGGGACACAGCGGATTCTTGTAGTTTTGGGATGGAGTGGAATGCAGCTTTATACATTTCGGATACCAACGGACTGAATCCGCCGCCAAGAGCCCAGCGAGGAACGACGCCACTGAAATGAATTGCGACGTGGTAGTGGTGGTGGCGATTTATCCACATTTTGTAAATTATTAGGTGATATGCATCGCGATCACACATCCGGGGGCGACGTTTACGATTTCTCGAGTGACACGTCGAGTCGTCTGAGGTCGGGACAGGGCATGGAATACAGGAAATGGACAACACGCGGGTCAGGAGTTCCAACTCGGATAGTGCATCGTATCCGCCGTTCCACCTCTTGCAGCCCATTCCGTTCTGTAACGCGCGCCCATAGTCGATAGTCGATAGCCTGAAGTCGCTGTAGGTCGTTGTTAAGCAAAAGGGGAGGGGAGTAAAGTGATAAATCGGGTCCAAATTCGGAACCAGAATGTAGTGTCGTAAATGGGTTCAGACGAGATGCTTGCCACGGAGCCAAGAGATTGAAACGATAGTAGCAGCAATATCAAGTAAAGACCGCAGAGGGTGGTGGGGAGCCAGCTGACCGCGGTTTCTTGAAGTGGCAGATTGCACGGTCGGGCAGAGCAGAGCTAGATCGGAAGTTCGGTCTGGAGGCCAGCTTCTGGAATTGGGCCTGAACTCGGATGCGATGTATAAAAAGGCTACACCGTCGCTCGCCGCCGCGCAACGCCAGCGAGAAATGAAATGTCCGGATAGGTATCTTCGGGGAATTGGTGCATGTCTACGTCCTGAGTCCTAGGGTCAGGAACGAAACCTGACAACGTCGAGCTTTTCTTGAATCTGTCCACTCCAACTTGAAGTCCTCGTTCGGGCCGATTCTAATCCGTTTTGGTTCGTGGTTTGTTCACAGTGAGCAGGGAGTGGAATACATATTGACGACCCAGAAATTCTGCTTACCCAGGGTGGAAGAAGCAGAGTGGCGGAACATGAGTTGTGACGTCACGCCGCTTCGCACCTTTCCTCTTCTTCCTCGATGAAATTCGCCCAGTTCGTGCAATTCCATCTCAGAAAATCAGACTGATTAATTTGACGCGTGAAGATATTTGGAAGACACGCAGGTTTGATTCGGTCCGCTGTTTCCCGTCTCGCCATCTAATCAACACGTTTTTTTGAACTGCAATAGACGCCCGAATGGAAGAGGAAATACATGTTCAGTTTTCTTATCCTACTTCCGCAGTTGCAAACTGACCTGATACAAGCAACTATCGACTGCTCAAAAAACGGATTACGGCCATTAAAAAGGCATACGGAGCGCAGAATACCCAGGCGTCTCCTGTGCCAACTCAAATTAATCCAGAGCCACCTGTCGCCTCTGAGCCCTCCCTTGCGGCGCGTTCAATTTCCCCCCAGAATTCTTTACACCCGACGATCTCAGTCGACTCTGTGAAAACCCCTCCTCCCAACCAGGACTCGGAAACGGCCCATACGCAGGATGCTCTATCCATTTCGTCAGGGGAAGCCCGGAGACCGCTTTCTTACAGGTCGCAGACTTTTCCGGTGCAGAGGCCCAACAGCCGACGCACTCCGTCTTTCACGCGCATGTTCTCATCGAGCCAATCCAATACGACACGACGCTTTACGAAACTTGGTCAGTCGTTCGTCTGAGGCGGCCCCACCATCCATCTCGTGCCCCCGATTTGTTAATCTAACCTAACCCCTGATAGTTGGTCCGAAACCTCATCCTTACTCGGAGCTCCCGCTTCGCGACCTTATGCCTCTTCTATCTCCCCCTGAGCTAGCATTCTTCACGACCCTGGACGCCGAACTCGAAAAAATCGAAGCCTTTTACGTTGCCCGCGAAAATGAAATGAAAGTACACACGCAGCTGCTAGAACTGCAACTTAACGAACTCGACGAACACAAGCGACTCTTCGATGTGCTGTCATTTCTGATGATAATAATTTAGCCTCCTCCCATCTGACTTATACTCCTAACAGGCCACATACCCCTCCCGCGCTGTAGACGCGTCTACAATCTCCAAGCTCAAGTCCAAGCTCGTCAAAGAGGAAAACGCTGCTTCTGCCGTAAAGGACAAAGGCAAAGCCACCTTCAAGCAATTGATGGCCGCAAAACTTTCAAACACCGCGGAATCATCGAAAGCTCGGCTTAGTCAAGACGAAAGCCCCTCCAATTTAGGACACCAGTCCAGAACGCCTCACCTGGATCCAGACGAGTTTCACAACGCAAAACACAAATTGAAAAAGGCGGTACTGGAGCATTACCGGTAAGCCTTCCGATTATTGACGCTGTATGCTCAAATTTCAGCAGCGGTTTGGAGACGCTTCGCAACTATCGGATATTAAACGTAACAGGGATTCGAAAGGCGCTGAAAAAGTTTCAAAAAGTGACCAAAGTAAATGCCCAAGTTTTGCAACATAACGCACAACACATTGATAGAACTCGCACATAGATAGCCGCTCAAAATGCGTACATGACGGAAAAGGTAGCAAGCGTCTATTCCTTTCCGTTAATAAAATAGTTGATAGTCATGTCCCAGGTGGACAAGGCCGCCTTTGCATCTGAAGACAGTATCCGCACGATGATGGACCAAATGGAAGCGATGTATACTGCACGGTTGGTATATATGTTTTCTTTCCAGGGGATGGGCGCATTTTCACCGCGACTTGTTTTAGCCCATGGGGACAAAAAGAGGGCATTAACGCGGCTTCGATCTGGTCTCCAGCATAAAAGCCACCATATCAGCACGTTTTGGTCGGGGCTACTTGTCGGACTTGCTTGTCCCGGCATTCGTTTCCGGTTTATATCAAAGTACAACAAACCGTTGATTGCGGGAGGACAAGTCGTTCTGATGCTTAATTCCCCAGGTTTCCAGCAGAGTGTTCGAGATTCGATCCCAGGATGGGATGGCCTTCTGTTCGTGTATGGTGTCTGCTTGCTGCCTGTCGTGTTCTCTTGGCTTCTTGGTTTGAATCTTTTGGCTTGGGCGCACTCCAGAATCAACTATGTCTTCATATTCGGCAAGCATATATATCGCATGATATGTCCTTCCGCTGATCAACATCCCAGAGTTCGACATACGGACCCGACTGGATCATCGAGAATATTTTGGAGTAGGTTTTTCTGCTTTACCTGCCCCTTTCCCGTGCTCAAACTCGTAGGTTCCGAGTCTCTTGCTATCAGCACTCTGTTACGCATTTTGGCTCTCATTTTCTCGGATCGGCGCTCCCTCCATATCGCCAACCGTTTGGCCTGTAGTGTGGCTGGGCTTTGCGGCGGTCGTGATGTTTGATCCCTTCCCGATTCTCTTCAAGCCGTCGAGGTACTGGCTGATCCGGAACGTGGCGAAGCTCCTCACTTCGGGAACTCGGCGCGTCGAGGTAGGTGTTATGACGAAATCAACAGTTACCTAACTGAGAGCATTGCACCAGTTCTCAGATTTCTGGATGGGCGACCAATTTTGCAGCCTCGTTTTCACGCTTTCCAACCTCAACCTCATCGTGTGTCTCTATGTAGAGGGCTTCAACAGCAACTGGAGAAACTGTGGTTCCAGATCCAATTTTTGGCCGCTGTCTTTTTTCTTCGCGATCCTGCCCTTCCTGTGTCGAGTGCTTCAAAGCTTCAAGCGTTATGCCGATTCTGGTCTCAACACCCATCTGATCAATGCGCGTTTTATACTTCCTCTTCCTCAGCGCGACGTTGACCAGTTCTGTAGGCGGGTAAATACGGAGCCGGGATCGTTAGCTATTTGTGTTATTTCATCTGGCGACACAAAGGTTGGGCACAGTCCACACTTCATACATGCGGCTGATGACTAGCCCAGGCGGATATGGTGTGACTTTTGGTGTTTGGATTGTTTTCCAAACAATCTACTCCATCTACGCGCTGGCCTGGGATCTCCTTGTCGATTGGTCTATACTGTCCTTGAAAGGCCAATATCCCCTGCTACGCAAGGAATTGGTGTACTCTCATATATCCGTCCGCCGTTTTTCTAATCCCTAATCGCAAATTTCTGATATTCCTGCAGCTGTATTATTTCGCAATCGTATGTGGTCCAGGATAACGTGTGGAGGATGCTAACCCTTGTATAGGTTTCGAATGCTTTAATTCGCTTCGTTTGGATTTTTTATATCCCGTCTCCTTCGATAGGCCCCGACATGATGCTCCGCTCATTTATTGGAGGGGTACTCGAAATGCTTCGGCGGGTTCAATGGAACTTTTGTGAGTACACGAGCTCCTTTATCGATGAGCAACGCTCACACACGCACAGACAGGTTGGAAAATGAACACATTGGTAACGTGGATCAATATCGTGTGACAAGAGAGGTACCAGTCCGTTCTTCGAACTTTCTGGGTGTTCTGACTCGTGTAACTAGGTGCCACTTCCATACTCCCTGGACGAGCCCCGTGGAGACGACGCGGACGATGATGACGAGGATGGTAGCCGGCCGAGAAAATGGGCGCAACGTGGTATTCGTCTGCGTCGACAACAAGCCACGGCAGAAGTTTAATTAGGCTCTACACGCTCTGTACTCCTCTGCAGGTGAATACTTCCCCAAAATCACCACAAATCTGCTTCGCCGTCAGTAGCCGTTTCTCGGCGTCCCCGATATTTAAACCGTGGGAATGCATTTCGCACAGTTCTCAAATCTAATTATAGTTTGCTTCCGACTTCTTCCTTCATTTGCGAGTATGGTCTACCTTGAGGCCATTGCCGCAACGTGTAGCAAGCGCGGCGCACAAAACGCAGCCTGACTCACCATGCAAGAGAAAAACCCCTTCGCCACAACGCTGTGGCAGTCTCTCAATTTCAAGTTGTCGGCTCTCCCCTTCCGTCAAATTATCGTTGAAGATGAAATTCACGAGGTAGATTTGTTTTTCTCTGCGGTTCTCTGTGCTCATTGGAAACCGAAGATACCTTGAAGATACTCAGGTGAGAGACTCAGTCATGCTATTTCGTTGTCTGGCTGAATGACTTTCCAGACACGTATGATCCTCTCACTGAACAATTTCCCTCTGGACTGAACCCCAGCCTTAAAAGCTGAATGGAAACGGGCGTACATGTTCGACCATTTCCCTGTCCTCTATTTCTCCGGAATTGAACTCCAATTTTCACAGCGATTATCGAATTTTCAAAGAACGTATTCGAGCGATTATTGCGGACGATGGATTGAGATTTCCAGCCGAATCCTATTCAAACTCAGATTCACAGCTGAACCGTCAAGCAGAGTCAATGTTGTCCGTGATTGTGCAATCCGAATCGGAGGAAAACTCCTCCAAAGCGAGCTCTGTCCACTTGCCCATAGAGAATCGCGACCTCTCCGTTGCTGCACCTGCCAGTCGTGGAAATGCAGAAGGACCAGGCCGTTCTCTCCCAGAGAGACGTTTATCTCTTCATCGGACAAATACATCGCGCAGCGATGGCGCACATAGTGGCCCAGGTGGCCGGGGTGCCACACCCCCAGCTCGCAACCCCAAAATAATTCTCCCTCAACTTGGTAAGCTAGCCTTTCGTTTTTCTATATTCGAGATCACTGAATTTCCTACAGTTGTAAGACAGCCCACCAATCACTCGTCTCTTCAGGTTCCAAGTCCTATTGGGGAGACGGGAACCTTAAACGGTGCTCTTCCGAAGAGAACTAGACCCCCGCTACGTGTGTTTAGTCCATCTTCTTACCGACCATTTCCTTGAATGTTCTACTCAGTGACCCGACGATTGACCGATACTTCACATGCTCGCCAAAGTGTGCCCCCAAGCCCAGCCGCTATGACACCCGCAAGCGCAACAAGCCGTGTGATAAGGGGCTTTGCTCAACTCGGTGATCAATATTCCGCCCTCTTTTTCCTCCACGACTGATTGCCATACTGAACAAAAGTGGATCCTTTACGACGGCACCCATATTCATCGCTTTCTTTACAGGCACTTGTTTCACTATTGTCGCCCCAAGAGCTCGCATTCTTCTCAGCGCTAGACAGCGAGCTGCAGAAAGTTGAAGCTTTCTATGTTGCCAGAGAAAAGGAAATGAAGGCGAAAACCGACAGTCTACGCGCACAATTGCGCAGACTCAATGAACATCGGAAGCTATTCGACGTGGGTTTTCCTTCTGACCTCTGGTGTTGCGAAATTCAACATATCACATTAACAGGCGGCTCACCCAGAAACATCACGGTCATGGTCCACGATTTTCCAAAGATTTGCATCTTTTATGCGAAGGCTTACCTTCCCCCGAGCGACACAGATGGAAAATCCTGACGAAATTATCGGAGACAGCACCAGTCGATTTGGAGGCTTCAGGTCTCAAAAGGGACGAGGACCAGCTTGAACTTCCAATGGTGGATCATTTGGATCCCAAAGAGTATATGGCCGCGAGGCACAAACTCAAAAAGGCCGTACTGGAACACTATCGCGGTTTAGAGATGCTCCATAATTACCGAGTGAGCGTAGTGCAGATCGAGGTTTTCCTCACTGGATCCAACCTCTCATGCTAGGTTTTGAACATCTACGGGTTCAGACGAGTTCTCCACAAATTCGAGAAAGCGACCAAGGTGAGGCGGCCTTTATTGATTTAAGCTGTTTAACCACTGTTTCAGATCTCCGCTCAACGGGCTTACATGGATGAGAAAGTAAGTCGAAATGACCGGTCATTGGCCTCATTCAAGCCTCTTTCATAGGTCGGAAAATGCTCTTTTTTCTCGGATGAAACTCTCCGGGTCATGATGGACGAGATGCAAAATGTTTTTTGCTGCGAGCTTTGGTACTGATGAGACCCAGGAGAATGTGTCCGTCGCTCAACTAGTTCGGGACAGCTCAAGGAGACAGGAAAAAGGCCCGTAACGCGGCTTCGGGCCGGGCCCTCAATATAAATCTCATCACAACAGTACATTCTGTAGTGGACTGGCAATCGGCTCCGCCTTGGCTGCATTGGGATCAGGCATTGCGCACAGTAGGACTTACCATTTTCCTTTTATTTTCGTTTCTGACTTCCGGTTGAAGCCTTCGAGCAGAAGACACGGGATGCTCTTCCAGGGTGGGACGGTCTGTTGTTTATCTATGGAGTCTTGGCCGTCCCGACGCTTCTCGTTCTGCTCGTCGGCTTTGAACCTCTTGGTATGGGCCCGTGCACGGATCAACTACGTGTTCATTTTTGGTGAATCGATCTAGCTTACCTTCTTTGGATTGCGAGGGCTGATTCATTAAAATTTACCAGAACTGGATCTACGGACACGTCTAGACCATCGAGAATATTTTCAGGTGAGTGATCGTTTCTCGGAACCCTCGTGGGCTCATCACCGCTGGTTCATTGTAGACCCCAAGTGTTCTCTTAGCGGCTCTTTGCTATGCGTTTTGGTTATCTTTTGCTCGAATCTGGGGCGCCACTTGTGAACCCAACCATTTGGCCTTTGGTATGGCTTGGGTTTGCGGCTGTCGTGATGTTTGATCCCTTGCCTGTTCTCTACAAACCTTCGAGATACTGGCTGATCCGCAATGTCGGTACCCTTTTGAAGTCCGGCACGAGACGTGTTGAGGTATGTCGTCTTGCCTCTTGATTTTCGGTTTCTCAACGCGATATAATACAGTTCACGGACTTCTGGATGGGGTACGACCATTGATCCAATTTCTTGACGGTCTTTCTTACCAGACATTATAGAGATCAGTTTTGCAGTCTTGTCTTCACACTGTCTAACATTACTCTCATCGGGTGCGTGTATTCGCAAGGCCTTGATGCTGATTGGAGAAAATGTGGGAGCGGCATCGTCAAACTGTGGCCTTTAGCTTTCGTATTAGGCGTACTGCCTTTCCTTGCGCGGTTGATTCAGTCCTTTAAGCGATATGTGCGTTCGGCTCTCCGCGCGTTCTATCCTGTCCCTGACATTGTCTTTCATCAGGCGGATTCCAAGTTGTCTACGCATCTCATCAACGTATGTTTTTGCCTTAGCGACTGTTTCACGAACCAACCCGTGTTAGGCCGGCAAATATGGGGCGGGCATCGTGAATTATCTCTGTTATTTCATCTGGAGACACCGCGGTTCGCATTACGACGCCGCCTTCGCGTTGTGGTGTCTTTGCAATTCATTCTACAGCATCTATGCATGCATTTGGGTCAGTGCATGATTCAAACGAGTTTGCCCACCTCACCGTTGGAACTCCAAAGGACTTTCTTATGGATTGGTCGATATTACGCCCCCACAGCCGGACACTTCTTGTTGCGACAAGAACTCGTGTATACGAACCATGTCTTTGTCAGTGAAATGGATATATCAAGTCCTTCGATTTCGCTGATACGTCATAGATGTATTATTTCGCCATCGTTCGTGCCATGTTGGTTTGACGTTTGAAGCGGAAAGCGCTGAAATATCCATAGGCGACGAACATTCTGCTTCGGGCTTCATGGGTTTTTTACATCCCTGTGAACGGGCCAGACGTTATGCTGCGGTCATTTATTCTCGGGTCACTGGAGATAGTGAGACGGGTAATTTGGAATTTTCTGTGAGTCCGCATGGTTTTACTCCACCTTAACTTAAACAAATTACGACCAGATCGCCTGGAAAACGAACACCTCGGTAACATAGACCAGTACAGAGTGACGAGAGAGGGTACGTTTCGCGATTCGCTGTCCCGCTCCACCCTCTGAATCATTACAGTGCCGTTGCCATACACGTTACCATTCGAAGTCCGCGGCGATTTAGAAGAAGAGATCCCCGAAAGAGTGCCGTGGGCGGTCACCGTCCGCTAGCGTTTCCCCCGCTTCGCGACCCTGTAACCGTGATGCCATTGACGCGTCTCGTCGGCCCTGGGGTTGTGACTCCAGAACGGCGAACATATTATAATATTATTGTACCGCTGGACGATGCAAGATAATTCATTTCATAGAAGCTAGAATTTGATCAAGCTCTCTCGCAATTAATGAGTTCGGACATTTTTGCCGTATCGAGCTATTAGTGCCGGGAATAAATCAGAAATGAAAGCGATATGTCGGGGGAAACGTACTCGAGTTTAGCTTTATCGCCCCGCTCCTTGCATTCTTTCCCGGCCATTCGCCACTCCCCGCATTCGACATAAAGATCCGCTCGCCTGGGCGAGTCGCATCGAATGACATACGAGATTGCCTCTTTGGGATAGCCCGCGTCCACTAGATGACGAACGAAAGGCTCGTAGCCAATGGGACTCCGTTTCGATTTAGAAAATGTATCGAGACCTTCAAAGTCGCTTGTCGATATCAAAGCCTATTATGCGAGATGATGATCAATCGGTAAGTTTTTTCTCCAAGGCATCGGAGAAGCTTACCTGCATCTTTACAAACCAGAACCTATTACGCGGAGACCAGGATCAGTTGATATGCTTGAGGACATGGAACAAGTTTACCGTTTGTCAGGAACTTTGAAATCGGATTTGAGCTTGTCCGCCCGTTTCGCCATTCCGTTAACAACGAGAGTTCGTATCGTTTCGTTGACGCTCAGGCCAAAGAACACGATCTTCCCATCGGCTTCCTTCTCTAATTGCTGCTGGAGAGTGAGCAGACGGGCGCTCTCATCCATCATCTGTTGAGCGGGATTCGATTGAGAAGACCACACGGAGATCTCACTAGTTACCTTGGATTCAAATCCACGATCCTTGTCTTCAGAAAAGAATTTCTGAGCCGCTCGAACGGCCGTGATCTTCGAAGTTGGGTCCTGGAGCAGCCATGAGGGCGATAAGATAACCGCCCAGAAATCGCTTACCGCAATGTTTGCAGCTTCGTCGAGCGAGAGAACGGCACTTTCCACTCGGCGATCATCCGAGTAGAAGAAGTCCCGAAGCATTTCTCTGTTCTGTTCCCGAGCATAGACCTCCAGCAGTTTGCTTGCGGGAGCGAGCTGCGCACCGCCGTCTTCAATAAGACGGAAGAAGGAGCCCAACGGGAGGCGTTTGTGCAAGTGCAGCAATACATGGTACACTGTAGACGCGGTCAGGGCATAGAAGAACAAGATTCTTCGGGCATACCAAGGTCCGTATCACCGCTGTCCACGGCTTTGACAAGCGCCAGCCGATCTTCTTTCATGCTGAGCAGAAGGGGGACCTGGTCTGACGCCCGCGGCTCATGATCCAAAAGCTACGGGAAATTTGTCAGAAAATTAAAGTTCGAGAAGGGATGGGAAAGGACCTTAGTCGCCAGCCCGCTTCGCCCGACTTCCCAAGCACGCTTCGCGATCTCCGCGTAGGAGACATCCGCGCCGCCGAGCTGCTCGAATTTGTCCACAATCAGCTTGCAAACATCCTCGTCACCGGCCAGCTCGGCGTCCTTGCCTGTGCCGGTTGTAGATGGGCGGGAACGCATGATCTTTGCGCTGGCCCAATGCTTGAGGACGGCATCAGGCTTGATAGACAGGTAGGTCGAGACACGGAGGGCGAGCAGATGCATATTGCGGGCGGTGAGGCGGGTGATGAGACGCGAAGGTGAAGCATAAATGTATCTATCGTCAAGTATCGTCAAGTGAATGTGAATAGACATCACACAAAAACTAGCGGAAAACTGACTGTAGATGGGTGAGGGGAATGCCAATCTCGTAGAACCGGACGGCGTTGAGGACCTTGAGAGTTTGTCCCATATTGATGAAGTCAGTGGGATTATGGAGGTCAAGGAATCCGCGCCCGAATTTGGCCGCCTGGAAAGAGATATGTATTCGCGTTGCAGTAACATATAAAATACTTACGTTCAGAAGACGACGCTGCCAATATGGCTCCCACTCTTGACCAGCAGCTTCGATACACTCATCCACAGCTGCAGCTAGCTCGGGGCGTATGCTACGGATGTTCTCGTCCGCCTTGGGGGAGCGTTGTGAAAAGCTTTCCCAGGCGTCATATAAAATGGCGGACGCAGATGTAGAGCCGGGACGAAAAATTGACGCAGACGACGCTGATGCAAGGCGTTAGAACTTCTGGCTTGAGAAGTAGAACCGCGACACAAACTTGGAACTTTCTGAATTAGATCACACACATCAGGCCCTATTATGCGTATGCCATCGGGTTCGGTAACTGCGAACGTAGGACCAGAGTAGTAGTACCTGAGAGAATCCCATCAATCTTCCTGGAGTCCAAGGGAAAGCCGACATACTCAAGAGTATCTCCGAAGGGGCCAACTACAACGGCAAGGTTGTCCCAGGTAACAAGAATGGCGTCGATACCGCACCATTCCACTTGATGGACGGCTCCTTGCGCGGCAGCTACATCCCCCGTCTTGAATTCGGCCAGGGTTCGTTGGAAGTCAGCCGACACAACCAATAGCGTCCCGGAGAAGGTTAGAAGCGCTAGGGATTTCCCGTTGGGAGACGGTGAAACATGGGTGAATGGCCCCTGCGACAAGCGTTGGTCGATGCATTCCAGGTTATCGACAGTGAATATCGTCGAGTCCACAGACAGCAAGACCTCTACGTGCCGAGATATATTGAGGTCTGGAGGTATCACAGCCCAAGAGTTGGGAGGTTGGGACAAGCCTTGAAGGATGCCATCAGATTTGTGAAAGTGAATAGCAGCGGCGCGAAACTCACCTGGGTTTGCTAGGGTCAGGGGACGTGTACCCTCCCATCCTTTAACCTCGAGCAACGAGAGTGAGCCAGTTAAGGCCACCAGACCGTTCTCATGTATTCGTGCATCTATCACGCCCATTTCTCCAGCTTCGTTGCCGAGAGAGTACTGTTGATAGTCGCCTTGTAAGTCATATAGGCGATATGTGCCCTCTTCGTTCAAGATGGCGAGGCGCTCGTCTACTGTCCACCCGAACCGTATTATCTTCCCCTGGTCCCACTAAGCAGAAGTGAGCGGTAGTTCCTGCACAACATGGTGAAATATCCACACTGAACAGGAGCAAGCCTTCGCCTGCAGGCGAATATATTTGTATTTGAGCCTTCGTAATCGCCGGGGTCGACCGTCCCAACGCGATAAGTTTCGTGTGGTCGCGCATAAGCGCTGAATAACACCGTCAGAGAGCCTTGTCGTCGCAAGTGAGAACGCGCAGACCTATGGGGCCACCGTAAAGGCACCCAGCCACGATGTAGTCGCTGAGGTTGGGTAGTTTTCCGGGTATCGAGTAAAGCTGCTGGCGTTTGTAGAACGTCCTCCCGTCCTGCATTATCTGCCATCTCGAAGACGGACGTTCTGCAGACATGGTGGCAGAGACGAGAACGCGACGTGAAGGTAAGGCGGTGAACCCCAAAAAAGGAAAGGGTTGATGCGCTGTTCCACTGGCGCTTTAAGTCCGGAAATTTTTGAGTCAAGGACTCGTTCAGACAAATAAAAGACAGTAATTGTCAGTTCCATTGAATTCGAGCCTTCACGGCTATTTACTAAGATGCGGTAGAAATATACAAATGATATACAAGCACTTTTCAAAGCAATAATGATGTCTAGTAAGTAACGAATGCGGGGGAGATAAGTTCGTAAGGAGCGTGATAGCAGAAAAGTACGGCGACTAAATTATCCGGAGGGGAACTCTTGCTCGGAGCTCGTCCTGCCCAAAAAGGACGGAAATATCCATATAATACTGGAAGAAATTATTAGGACGGGAGAACGACGAGGAAGCAGAGGAAGCTCACCTTGACAGATACGCCAGCCCAGTCAATACTGGGGAGCATATCCCGGTTGAGGGGAATCTTGGCTTTGTGGAGGCCATCGGGAAGAGCTTGGTGCGCATGCAACGAGGGGTGCACCTTGCTGCTGCTCTGCTGGTGCCGCGGCCGCTTAGGAAATCCGATGCACATGGAAGAATGTACAGTCTGCGTGGCGGAGAACGCCGTCTGCGTGGGCAACCGTGGGAGGGGTTTCTCTCGCAACTCCGGGTCGTCGAGCGCTCGGGGCGACCATGGAGATGTACGAGACCGGACCCGCCGAAGAAGCTTCGTTCGGGGTTGCTGAAATGGCAACGAGTCAGAAGACTCTTCGCTTGGTGTCTGCGGAGGAGTGATAGGCAGGACGGCGGGCTCCGTGATGGTCACTTGGCTGAAGACAGAAATGGAGATGGTGGCATCTGAAGCGATCTCCCGCGCAAGGGCCGAGGACCGTGGGGTTGTGGTGAAAACGACAAAGTATGGGATAGAGGAAGCGCGAGAGAATGTTACAGATGTCGGCAAGGTGACCTGACCCGACGTCAGTGAAAAGCGGGCGCTGGATGGAAATCACTGACCGCGCATCGAAAAGACATTGGCCGGTCGGACTTGAGAGGCATTTCAAGCCATGAGCTCGAGTTCTCATCTGGCAGGCCATCCAAAGAATGAAAGTCCGGGTCCGGGTGCAGGACGATGGGGACCTCCAAACTAAAACACAAGTCAGCAGTGGATCCTGGATTTGGGAACGGACATACAAGGAAGGATTTTCGGTGATGTCAGAGGATTCCCAGACCGCAGATACTTGATAAATAACTTCGAAGGGTGCGCATTGAGGGTCCGAAGAACAAAATGTGGGCGGCACTTCTTCGTTGGAACGCTGGCTCCGAGGAATTTCCCACGAAAATGGATATGCCCGCGGTTCCAGCACCATGGATTTGATGTTGGAACCACTAGGACGCCGCTTTATGACGAAGACATCCCTCAAGGCCGACCGCGGAGTACTCGAATCCGACGAAGACACTTGTATGAGCTTCGACGAAGAGAAAAATACGTGTCTCCGCTTTTCAGGGCGTCGGCCATAATTGTTGTCACCATCTTTTTCTGTCGGGCTGTACGTGAAGGCGCCTTCAATCTGACGCGACGGTTTTAGGTCGAACAAATGACGAAGGACAGCATGAACTTACGGTCAATACAAGGCGACCTGACTGGCAGCTTGGATCCAGAATCACCTTGCCGCCGACGATGTCGTGGTCCCCAAACACGGGTAGTGTGTGATTGGCGCTCCAGGGACTGGGCACAACCTTGACATACGGACTGTAGAGTAAAAGCTCCATTTGCAGGGAGCTGCCGAGACGTTGAGCAATTTTTCGACGACACTGGGACGCGACTCACCGATAACTCGAGACATGCGAGTACGCCGGTGTAGACAGCAGAGGCATGCTGGAGGGCGGCGACATGGCGTCGCTTTTCGCCCTGGCGCGAACGCTTCGAACGCTTCGAACGCTACGGAGACTGCTCGGAGGGGCCATGGGAGGGAAGAGGTGGTTGGGACGCAATCTCGAGAATTTATTATATGTCAGGATGTCGGCAACCTCTTATTTCCATTGCAAAAGGGGAATGCATTCATCAGAACGGTGGCCAAAGTCTAAGATGCTTACCGCGGGATTCGGTACCAAGATTCCGGTTTCTGGTGCACACATGGTCGGTTACCGCCTAACAACATATCAGATCGGGGTCAGTAGGCGGGTGTGAGGGTTTGATCCTTTCACGTTGACAGCCTCCGACAATCATCGAAATAAGGTCGGACGATCCTGGTGCAATCCTGCTACTCCGACCTCGTCGACTGGAAGGACTATGCTGGAAAGCATCAGTGAACTTCTTGCGCCGGGGAATAAACGTACCAAGTACAAATGGCCGCTTGCTTCGGATAATGAAGCTTGTCTACCCAGGCTCGCATCGAAAACATTCGGAATGTTGAAACTCTATTTCTAGCGTGGGTTAGGCGGAGAAAAAGCAAAGAGGCCCGGATCGAAGAAGAGAAGATAAAATTGAGTTTGAAGCAATGTCGATGCTAGTGACCTCATGACTTACGAAGACCGCCGTGTCCAAGGGAAGAAGAAGAAATTTGGGACAGTCGCACTCTGCTGAGACAGGCCAGCCTTAAGCAAGCTTCACTTGACCGATGTACGGACCAAAATGGAAGCTTGAAACAACGCAAAGAAGTTGGAAGACGCGTCCGCGACGGAGGCATCCGAATGTTACCCGTCGGATACAAGACAAGTCTTTTAGCGATGCCTTCTGAACGTCAATAATCACGGATACCGTAGACAAAAGCCCGAACACCGCAACGCAGGGCAACACCTCCTATAAGCTGAAGGCCACCACATGAGATACGGAACTAAAAGCAAAATTCAAATGTCAAGGCCGCCGGCGAAATGAGACAAGTGACCTTGAACTGATTGTGCCAGGACGGTCGAAGTGAGCGTTGAGCACCCGAACGAATTCCGTGACACAGTCAGGTTTCCTGCTGGTATGAGGAATAAGCACTTCGGTCCGTTCTTTAGGCACCTGGAGAAGACCGACTGTTTCGGCACCGTCGCAGCATCAGTGCTCATTGTCGACGTCGGCTGCACTCATCATCAAGTCCTTAGGGGAATCAGTGCGTTAGCTGCTGATCGATCGCGTCCAAGTGCTAGCAGCGCCACCAATGATGCTTCAAATGCTGGGCCTGAGTCGACTAAAATGAAAAAGAGGATGAGCGGCCGCTGCCGCTGTGGTTCCTGGAAGCAGCAAGACAAGGTTAGGGTTACGTTCACATGCGCTGAAGTGTACGTAGATAAGATCTGGTGTTGACAAAGATCTGATAAGATAACCAGATGCTAGGGCTGGACGCCGTTACCGTAATTACGGCCGTATAGACCCGTTTATACGGCACCCGTAACCGTACCGTTGGGGCCTGCAGGGTGGATTTTACGGTACGGGTACGGGCTGGTACGGGTGGGCTGTACCCGTAAATGGCCGTACCGTTACGGCCGTAAAAGCCGTAACGGCAATCAAATTTACGCGGCATCAATGTCGAGGTACGCACTTCACCATCCTGCTGGGAGGTCGGTTTTTGGATTTCTTGTTCGTTTAGATCGCCGATTCACTTCCCATTAAAGCTGTCCCTTCTCGCTCCGCTATGAAATCAAGTGTCACCGGTAGGCCCCCGCCTCCTTTACTGTTCAAATCTAACCTGCAGACTTCTAGGTCTCATTTCGCACTTGAAGACATTTCCTGCTCAACACCACCTGTTTCAAATCTTATTGGAATGGTCCAAGCTCACAGAAGGCCAGGACACGGAGCTGACAGATGAAGAAATTGCTTTCGCTTGCAGTGCACGGCACTATGGAAAAATGAAGAAGTGGTGTATCTCAAGAGGTTGAGAAAGCTCAGTCATTCTGGTAGTACCGTCGCCACTTTATTGTTTTCACCAGGGTCTCAATTCAAAGGTCTCAATATCACTTGATCCATGATGGACGTCGAGCAGCGGCTACGCCTTCCTTGCTATTGTTGCACACTATGTTACTAACAGTGGAAAGCTCAATGCACTGCTCACCTCCATGTTTAATTCTGTTACTTATTTTACGCCAGAGGAAACAAGGATCGATTTTCGAGAGCTTATAGGAGATCATTCCGGCGACAACATGGCTGAAGCTGTGTGGGAAACAATGTACGGCCGTAAACCCCGTATACGGCCGTAACTTGCGCCGTACCCGTACCGTGGGGCCCTGGGCGAGACATTTTACGGTACGGTACGGCACTGCCGTACCCAGCCGTACCCGTAAAAACCCGTATACTAACGGTACGGCGCCCAGCCCTAAAGAGAGCACGGTTCAGCTTGAATAGACTCAGACTGGCTTATCGCACGAAAATTCGAGGACGGTAGAGCGCTCGGAGAGTGTTGGATCCTTTCAATTTTTTGAAACTTATCCATCTCTGTGATTTCTCGGGACCAATTTTATTTAGACAACCGATTGTTTTCCTGCGGCGACTTCGGGGTTGCGAACTGAGGACGGCGCATGTTTTTAATTCAGTGCCCTATATTCAAATACATCGCATGTATTTTATGCAACTTGGTTACACGATGAATATCGGGGTCAACCTATGGCGTCATTCTAGGTACGAATCTTGCGCATGAAAGCAAAGAAAACGAACGCGCTGACAATGAAACCTGGTGAAACTTTATGTACCTTGAGTCCTTTGGTTGAAGCTTGAACGTCGAACAGCGAATGATGTAATTCGATCATTTGTGTCACGTAAGTATGTACTGCCGGGCAAGTCCTTGATCTTATCTCCCACCAAGATGGTATTGAAAGTCATCGTCACAGGCAACTCTCGGTCGCATTCCTGCAGAACTATGCTCACCCAGACTAGGAGCGTCCGGGGTTCTCGGATCGGCCGTTCGGAAAGCGTTTACCGCCTCAGCGGCGACCGAAGTTCTCAGTCTTGCGCACTCACGATCGGGCGATGGGCTGACGAAACTGGACCTGCTGGACGAGCCGGAAGTAGAGAAGGTCTTCCGGGACTTTAAGCCGAATTGTGTGTTGTATTCTGTGCCGGTCGCGTCCTCGTTCTAAAGCGGCTTCTCGCAGGGGTAATCCATTGTGCGACAGTTTCCTTCTTGTGTCGAATCATCTAAAAACAACAGGTGCCGCCGAGCGCAGACCCGACGTCGCCGAAAAGGTGCGCGATTCAAGCAGCCGAAATTAGACCTTGATTCACCCACCTTACTCTTTCAAGGATCCCGAAGGCGCTCGAAAGGTAGGGACAGTCGCGGTGAAAGCGCGCGTAAGCTGACACCCTCAAGTTAAACGTCGAGGTTCCGGATCTTCTCGCGCGGCTCTCCAAGACACTCAAGTTCACATTGGTTTATATTTCCACAGGCAAGACTCTACCAATTTACTTCTAACAATTTCGCGACAACGATACGAGTAGACTATGTTTTTGATGGGACATCACCGCCTTACCCTCCTTCCGCGAGACCCAACCCCGTCCAGCTGTACGGCCAGACAAAGCTAGACGGCGAGCTCAGAATCCTCGGCGTTGAAGGTGCTACCGCCGTCATCGTCCGCGTTCCGGTGCTGTCGGTAGTCTTTCTGTTATTCGATAACCGTAATTCGAATCGCATCTTCATAGATACGGACCCGCGCCGAACAATTTCGACACGGCGGTCAACATCCTCGTCGACGTCGTGCAAGATCAGTCCGGAAAGTCGTACAAGATGGACCACTATGCGACCCGCTATCCAACCTGCACGGTCGACATTGCAAATTTCCTCGTCAAGCTCTCAGGTATCTCGAAATGTAATAGCCAAATCAGTGGATCGTCTGACACAAGCTCAACCTAGCGCACAAGAAGCCTATTCCGCCCGTCTTGCACTACTCCGCCAATGAACCTTTCACGAAATACGAGATGTGTCTCGTATTCGCGCAGATATTGGGCTTGCCCCACAGTCACATTATTCCCGATGCCGAACCGCCCACCGGCGCCGGCGCGACGACGCGTCCGAAAGACTGCAAGTTGTACACGCAAGAGACGGAAGACCTCGGGCTGGAAGACGGTCTTGGTCTGTCGCTTTTCGAGGAATGGTGGACGGAATACCTGAAGAAATAAATGAACTATTTACTGTATGTACAAGTTGAATGTATTATTTCCACCCTGGATGGAGCGTAGGGGTAAGCACAGCCCAAGGGACGGACGGCGCATTAATTTCATTAAGCCGTTGCTCAAGCGCAATTGCATTGAATCGATTGTTGTACTTTCTGTTGACTTTCTGGGACTCACTGGGTTGAAATTGCGAGAAGTAACTTCAAAATCGGCCCCATTACCCATACTCATTTATGACAAAGCTATATCATATCCGGTGAATCTGAAGACTAATTTTGAGCTGATTATTACTCTCCAAAGGATTGTTGTTTTGAAGAATAATTTTCTCGGTTCAGGAGCTCTGTTTTGGCGTGCTTGTCAGATCACGTGCCGCAAGTCCTCAAGGCCACAGCCGCCATGTCCAGCCTGCAGGGCTACGTTGACCGTGAGTTCAGGCCACCCATGGTTCTCCAGGCCTGACACGACGCATCCCACAGGCCGCGTCATCTTAATATTGCAAGATGGACGCGTGATCGTGGTGCGCTCTCCCGTAACTCTTCTGCAATTACCACCAAACCAAATGCGCGATCTTTTAGGGCGTGATGGCAGGCTTTGACCAAAAATCCAACGTCGTGCTCTCGGATTCGAAGGAGCGGATATACAGCATGGATGCCGGCGTGGAGGAAGTCCCACTCGGGCTGTACCTCGTCAAAGGCGACATGATGTGCGTACCCCGTTCCACGCCCACATTACCACGATTAACAGTCCCGTGTGCGCTTCAGTGTGCTCATAGGCGAATTGGACGACGCGGGTCGACACGGCGGTCGACCTGGAGACGATTCACGCCGAGCCAATACCGGCAATACGGTACTAAATGCACCGCCAGGTGCTGCGGATGCGATATAGCACCGCCTATGCAATGCGGCCCATGGAATGGGCCCGCGCTCGTAACTTGCCTACATGGGAGTGTGGGGAGCACCGAAAAAGTAACGATTGGAAAGGGAAACAGCGCCGCGGTCTTCAGCTCTTTCCACTTTCTCCGCCATACCCACGTTTTGTGCTCTAGAATGGATGACGAAAAAATGTATGTATGGATTGACAGAATAACGTATCTGACCGCTAATTCTACCCGTTACTCCTCGAGTGTCTCCGCCGCGCCCACCCTTGATTTTAACGTCATAATTCTCCATATCGACCGCTTCGCCCCGTTCTTCTTTGGGAGCACAAAATTTGGTTTTAATATCATTCGCGGGAAATTGGGGTTGTTCTGTGACGTCCCCTCCATGCTGTGGTGTCTCCTCGAGAAAAGCCGTCCCCCAGATATATTCTGGAATCAGTCGCCAACTATTTTCCGTTGTTTTCCGTCTGCGTATGATTCTTTTCAATTGGCGGCCTTTACGGAGTTGATGGACTTGTGTCTTGAGATTCTTGCATCGTGACGCAATAGATAACCAGGCGACTGGTTATTCTATAGTCTTAGTATACTATAGAGCTGCTGAGTATGATTGTGTCTTGCAGGTTGTGTCATTTGAATCATTCCGCAGAATTCTTGCGGGATGCTAGGACCGTGCTTCTTGCTTCTTGTCGGGGCCATCAGAGTTTCGGGCTGGTGTTTTATCCTTTGTGCTTCCCGAGTTCTTTGTTAAACCAGTTGGGACGTACGCCCGAGTTCTCTCGCAGTAAGTATGGGGAAGGCCAAATGCGGGCTGATCGGAAGATCGGATCTGATCCGTATATGCATCGCCACCTGTCTTCTTATTGGCTCTGATGCTCCGTTTGCGAGCACCTCGATGGCGGCCTTTGCCTCGCCGTCCCTGCGCATTTGAGGCGGGTAGACAGTCCTTGAGACCCTTCTCCACCGAAGGCCCTTCGCTACCCCCGCCCGGGGCCCGGAACACTGTCCGGATCGCGACCGCGTGTCTGGGAGCTCTCGGCGCAGGGGCGCTGGCCTACGCTGGGTGCGCCTCATGATGATGACGCTCGGATATCACCTTCTGAAGCTCGTAGCTGGGACGCCTACACGAACTGGCGCGACCTGTACCCCGTTGAGGTGCGCGTCGACTTGAAGCTCGGCATCGGCGCGAAGAACAAGGGCGACAGCGAGGGCAGCGCGTACTACAAGCGCAAGTACGAATCAACATAAAAACAGCTGTGCAGCATGTCTGAGACGGTACACTGTAGGGCATGGGACACCGCGATCACGCTTCCGCTTGAGATGTTCAAGACGGAGCCGTACCTCAGAATCACCGGGATTGCGGTCGATCTGGCGGGTGAGCTGGAGGAAGACGGGAAGCCCCAAGAGGCCTTTGAGTTGTATTCCGATGCGCTCAACCTAATTCGGAACGCCTCCCCGGAGCGGCTGAGCGGAAGGGAGCGCTTGCGTGCGGTATCTCTCGCGGTGAAGCTCGGACAGCTCGCGGAACCCTGTGCATTACCCGTGGAGGACGAGGAGAAGATCCGCGTCTTTGCTGTCGAGGAAACGCTCAAGCTCCTCATGGATCTCCGCCCAGACGAATCTCAACCGCTGGACTTTTTCAAGCTCAAATTGCCGAACTGGCTTTCCAAGACGGACGTCGGTGTGCCGCTTCAGGAGCTGGGCGACTTCTATGGCCGCGTTGGGAATTTGGAGTGAGCGCATTTCTTTTGGCCGGAATTTGAACCGACGACGGCATAGATACGCGATACCGTTGTATATACAAGGGATTTCGCTGCTGGTCCCACAGGATGGAGTAAAAGCCCAGCCGGAAGATATGTGTCAAGGTAGACCTCTCGGCCAGCAGCCCTTTCCCTAAGTAACTGACGATTCAACAGCTGCGCACCTGATGAACAATATCGCAGAGCTTGTGGTCAGGAACCCCACCGTCGAACGGCAAGAATATGCCCAAACGTGGGCGCAGAAATCTCTCGGGCTATTGCAAGCGGCCAGAAAAAACACGAAAGAGCCCATCCCGGTTTGCGAGGTGGCGCTTTGTGCCGCTTTGTTCAATGCGGGGATGCTCCGTGAGGTATGTATACAGTTTATACAACTTGCAACGTTGTCGATATTTTCTGGCTGACGGTTGAAACTTTGTAGCTGGCCGGAGATGATGAGCGCGCGCTGTCTTTCTTCAAGGCAGCGTTTCAGCAGTCGAAGTCCTTTGCTGTGGAAGAAGGTGTTGCTGCGGCAAAGGATGCTATCGAGAGGTTGAACGCGAAACAACCCTAGCGAATATCCCTCTGTATGTCAATGGGATTATATTTCCACACACTCCATCCACGGCGAACATAATACATTTAACTTGTACATACAGTAGTTAGCTTGTTTCTTCAGGTGTTCCGTACACCATTCCTCGATCTTGGGAGGTTCTGTATTTTCTCCTCCGCATGGTGCACTCCAGGGAGGCGGTGCGACAAAATATGTCGGCGAGGCCTTGGCGATCTTCAACCCTGACGGGTTCTCCCTCTAGGCGCTTCAAAAGTTGTGCGTTATATATTTCTCTCGCACTGATAGTTAAACCGTGGGAGTTGGATAGATACATACTTACAGGAATGCGTTCCGCGAACCGCAAACGAGGTCTGCAAATAGAAGCGAAGGAAGAAAAGCTCCAGAGACTTCGATGAGAGGATTTTTTTGAGGCCGACAGAGAAGTGCGAAATCGGAAAGATGGCTCGGAACATCCAGCTGCTAACTTAGATTTCAGACTCCGCTGATGGCCAGCTCTGGCTGGTTGCAACTAGGGTTCGGTGAACAACTCCCAGAGGCCGTAACATTTGTTAATAACAGTGAGCAACTGGGCGAGGGTTATTCGCATGTTAGTAACATTTTTGTTATTAACTGTTATTAACATGTAAATAATGATTATTCACATTGTGAATTACTCTGGGCCGGTGAATAACTACGAAACGGCGGCACAAAGTGGATGTGTCGATGGAGGATTCCGGAGCGACGAGATCGAGCAAAGCAGGCGCTGCGATATTGATGTCGGGATCAACAACGAATGAAAGATCCAATGCCGGCGGGAGTGGTATTGAGGCCGGAAAAGCAGCATCCTCGACATCTTCAGAGAATGCAGACCAAATGCAGACTCGCTAGCATCTTTACGAGGCAATTCGGACGGGAGGTTTTGCAGCAAGACACCAAGTTCAGCTAAACCTTTGTCGAATTCTTCGTCGGAAATCTTTTCCGCTGGCGGGTGGGGCATACTTGAATTACGCGAGTCGACGCGTCGAGCGAAAAAAAAATTACAGGCGTTGCGTCACTGATGTGACATCTCACATTTCGGACCTTCAAGTTTCGGCTTCTCCGAAACCTCTTGCTATCGCCAGCGCCGCACGCAATTCAAACGCCGGGGCTTTCCCTAAGCTTGGGGTTATTCGCAGTTGTTCACACCATTTCTAAGGGTCTTTGGTGGGCTGTGTTAATAACTGTTATTAACATGATGTGAATAACTGATGTTAATAACATCCTAGTTCCTAAGGTAGGCGTCAGTCACTCACAACGAGCGGTCACATGACCTTGTCACGTCATGGTCACACGGCAAAAAATTCGAGAGCTCAAACCAACATGCTGGAAATCAGCCAAATTTCATGTTTTGGAGACTCGTTTTTTTTTCAGAACATGATGTCACCAAACTTGCTCAGAATTGAAATATCTGAGTGCTTTCACAGACTGATACACCAAACAGAATATAGTGTATCATTGCTATTCTTCAGTTGGCAGCAAGTTGACGATATGATTTTGTTCTGTTCCAGCAACATTGCCTTATATGGTGCGTGAGAATCTTACCTAAGCGGCAAAATTTACGACGTCCAGAACCCAAATCATGTCCAATCGACAAAACAAACATTTCTGCACTTCAAAAAAAATGGGTTAGAAAATCTTGTACTCCTCCATGAATAATGAGTATTTTGAAAATCCAAAACCTAGGATGTCTCCACAGGACCTAAATACACCATTTCTCGGCTTTACTTTGTGTCTAAATATTTTGTGGCCAGAGCTTTGTCGCTGTCACGCTTTGGTCATGTGACCGCTCGTTGTGAGTGACTGACGCCTACCTTATGTAGTTGCAACTTGCTCCTTCTTCACCACGTCCTGGGCTCGCGAACAGAAACAATCTGCGATGGCTTCCCAATCGCTTCAGAGATCGTGCGTTATATACATTCCAGACCTCAGCGCAGGCCTAACTACTTATTTTTACTAGCACCGACCACAATCCTTCATCAATGACCATCAACCAAGCCCATGCCGTGCTGCTGCCCACCGAAATATTGGTCGACATATTCATAATTTGTCTCCCAGTCCCATCTCGCCTGTGGACAAATATTATCGATGGAGGCCACCCTCTTCGGCCTGCAGAGGTACCACTTCTTGTCGCCGGGGTCTGCCGGCGCTGGCGTGAAGTTGCAATCTCCACCCCTCGTTTGTGGCTCCCGCTTCACATCCCCGTAAATCGCAAAACGGACTTGGACAGCCCTCAAGTGTTATCCACTTGGTTGTCACGTTCCCACCCCCATCCATTATCCTTTACCATGCCTCGCCTTCCCTGCAAAGCGGATGTGGAGGAACTCATTCGCCACTGTGAGCGGTGGGGCGCGGTCGAACTTCTCATCCCTGAGAGCGATCCTCATGTGTTCGACGAAGTTCGCGGGACGCCTTCCTAACCTCTCGAAATTGTGCTTGGACTTTGAAGCCGAGGACCCTTTTGTCGTGGAGTCCTTCGCGGTCGCACCTCAATTGAAGGAGGTACATCTTATAGCAGGATCCGGCTCGGTTGTTCTTCCATGGCACCAACTCACCAATCTCACTTGTCAATACTTCACTGATATCGAATGCGTCAATATACTTCGACAATGTTCGGCACTTGTCGAATGCCGCTTGATATCATTCGATACCGACCGTTCCATGGATTCAATCCCCTCCTTCTCGCCAATCGTGCAGCATCAGATTACGTCCTTCAAAATCCACGGAACTTCCAACACCCTACGTCCTCCGGTTTCTTGAATTACCTTCCCTTCGCGCTCTTGAATTGGAGTTGGAATCTACGCCCGTTGAAGGCGACGTCGAGATCCTGGTTTCATTCCTGAGCCGGTCGGGCTGCCAGCTGGAACACATTGCCTGTGGGAGGCTACAGACCAGGACTTGCTGCGATGTATACCGTTTCTCGCGTCCCTAGTCTCTCTCGAGATTCGGACTTATCACGTCTTTCTGACCGAGGATCTCCTTCGTTCGTTCACTAACCGCGCGATGTTTCCAAAGCTGCAAAAGCTGGACTTCGATGTCTCTCTCCAAGGTTGGCGAACTCATGATTGGACGGAGGGTCTTATGCGGGAGATGATCCTCTCGAGATGCCTCTGCTCTGGCAACTCCACAGACGTTCGCCTACAAACCTTTCGACTTGTGTACAAGCCAGATGATGACGAGGACGATACTGGGCTGATGCCATTGGCCTCGGAACTCGGGCCCCTCCTTGCCCATTCAATGGTGGAGTTCAGAATTAGCGCTGACTCGACGCAATGGGTTTAGTGGACACAACGGATATATATCCATTGTTTTGGTGTTCCCCAAGGCAAGTCGTCATATACACCTCAAACAACATGCTCATATGATTCACCGTTTCCCGCGGCAGAATACCGCCATCTCTGCATGGGTTATAACTTATAGTTCATGGCGTGCCAACTGTGTCCGTGCCCGAATAACTGGCTACAAAAGAAATAATGCATTGTCTTCATATTCAGTCTACACAGTAAACGCCGCGAGAGGTGCGGCGAGTTTCGATATGCGCGGCATCGTGCTGCGGACCTGACGTTCGGCACTAACACCCGAACAACCACAACTGCTCTTGCCATGCAAGTCCAAGGAGATGCCGGATACATGCGCGAGCAACGCGCGAGCCATCGGGCCTCAGGAACTCCAAGATCAATTTTTGTTGATGCAGATTTTGTTGCGGGTCGAGCGGGGCGGTCCGAGGTCTGGAGGTCTTGGTAGCAGGAGACGCGAGGATATATACAGGTCCGATAATCACAGAGGTGGGCTAGCGTTAACCTCAGTAGACGTCAATGCCGCAGTTAGTGCAAGCGTATTTGGTTCCGTTCATTAATTTGACGCGGGAGCTTTGTTGAGAGGAACCGGAACCCTAGTGATTGTGGTAGGAAAGTGATTAATATTGTGGCAGGAAGGAACGTGCACCATAGCACCGCCACCGGACTCAAGTCTCCGCTTTTCGGTGTCCTTGATTTTCCTTCATCCCACTACAATCCACTCGTTCACTTTTCTCTCCCATGGCTCTCGACCCCGAAGAAGGCAAACCGGAGGAGGTAGTCCCCCTCGCCTCGATGAAAGATGGCGAGCCAGAACCCTCCAATTCCGCCTCTTTACCTCCCCCCGTCTCTGCCGCCCCAAGGCCAAAGCCAAAAATCACCACCGCTGTTATCGTCCCTATATGGATGGCCTTTTCCGTCTCTGTCATCCTCTACAACAACCATCTGTACCACACCCTCGACTTCAAGTTCCCTGTATTCGTCGTAACATGGCATCTTACCTTTGCTGTAAGTCTTGTCCTGGAGTGCTGAGACAGACTGACACCTCTGCAGGCCATAGGCACGCGTGTATTACAGCGGACGACCAATCTCCTCGACGGCACGAAAGACATCAACATGAATAAAGACATGTTCCTCAAATCCATTCTCCCAATCGCGCTGCTGTTCAGCGGTAGCTTGATCCTGAGTAACTCGGCGTATCTCTACCTCAGCGTCTCTTACATCCAAATGCTCAAGGTTTGTTGGTTTTCTCGTCGACACGGCCGCGCTGAACGATAAACAGGCATTCAACGCAGTCGCCGTGCTGCTCATTTCCTGGGCGTCCCGCATCGCCGAGCCCAACCGCCGCCTCGCCTTCATCGTCTTTATGATCTCCTTCGGCGTCGCTTCTCACCTCCGGTGGCGAGCTCAAGTTCAACCTCGTCGGCTTCATCATCCAGGCCTGCGCCGTCGTCTTCGAGGCCTCGCGCCTCGTCATGATCGAGATCCTCCTCCACGGCCATGAAGATGGACCCGCTCGTGTCCCTGCACTACTTCGCGCCCGTCTGCGCGCTGTTCAACCTTATGATCCTCCCCTTCACCGAGGGGCTCGCGCCGTTCTACGAGCTCGGCCGCATCGGCCCGCTCGTGCTGATCAGCAACGCGCTCGTCGCGTTCTTCCTCAACGTTGCGGCGGTGTTCCTCGTCGGCGTGGGGAGTGGGCTCATATTGACGCTCGCGGGTGTGCTTAAGGACATCCTCCTTATCTCCGCCTCCGTCGCCCTCTTCAGTGCCCAGGTCTCCCCGATGCAAGTCTTTGGTCCGTCGCCCGTCCCATCCATCCTATTCATCTCATCTTATTTATTCACCCGCAAACAGGCTACTCTATCGCCCTCGCAGGCCTGGTCCTGTTCAAGACCACCGGCACCAAATAGACACACATCTCGCTGGCACCTCACCCCACGTCACCTCGCCTTGCTGCTGGGGTGCTGGGACGAGACGAGACGATGCCCGCCGCCCGCGCTTGCGCTTTGGTGGACGACGAACGGACCTGGATTGGATTAGCTATTATAGACGTAGTGCTGCCCGCACAGGCACAGATATAACTTAGCGCTTACTTAGTAGATAGAGATTGGTTTGGTTTCGAATGGGGGGCGTGTTTATACATCCATGTATTTCTTTCGGACGAGGAGTGCTACCCGCGATCCGCAATCCGCAATCCTGAGAAGGCTCGCTCGTACGGCGTCAAGGCGACGAAATAAAGATACGTGGGGGTGGATGTGGGACCCTGTGAGATAGGAAGAAGAACAGAGCTCGAGAACGTCGAGCTTCGGGTGTTTGCGAAGAGAAGAATCTGGACGATGCTAGCGACGATGGGAAGGGTGGCGGTCCTTAGGGAAAAGGTCGTAGCGCAGTCCGAGACCGCCGTATAGGAATCTTGTTGCAGGAGGCGTAGCAAGCATCTCGCCGGCTCGGAGGAAGACCAAGTATTCGTCGGTGGTCGTCCGCCAGCCAAGTCCGTCGCGGCCACTTCAAGTCGCCCGTCAGATATTTGTGAAGCCATAGATGGATGCATCGTCACGGTCGACGATTGAGATTGGTTTTCGGATTCGGCGTGGATAGGATAGGGCACTTGCACATCCGTGTAAGTATTTCTGTCCGGCGAGGACGAGGTGACGTGTCGACCGCGATCCGTAATCCCGAGAGAACACTGCACAGCTCGTACGGCGTCAAGGCGACGAAACATAGTCTGCGTATAAGTATAGAAATATAAATGGGGACTGTCTGTTCGTTATTCCGTCGAAGGCGGTGTGGGATGGGTTCTGGCTTATGAGATGAGAAGAACTTGAGAAGCGAGCTCGAGAATGTCGGGGTTCGGGGAAGCCTTCGGGTGTTTGCGAAGGATCTTGGTAGCGACGATGGGAAAGGGTGGTTGCTCGTGCGGAAAAAAACTATGATAGCGTGGTCCGAGACCGCCATGTAGGAATCGGGGGTTTATTCGTTAAACAAGAATCTCGACGACTCGGAAGAAGAGACCAGATTTTTGCATTCGTTGGTGGTGCCGGACGTCCAAGTCGTCCACCAGATTTTTGTGAAGCAATAGATGTATCGTCACGGTCGAAGATAGAGATTGGATGTGGATAGGACATTTATACGTCCATTTGTTTCTGTCCGACGAGGACAAGGACGAGGCTAGGATGAGTCCTGACTTGTATGAGATGGGATTCCAGGAATAAGAAGCGAGGACGTCAAGCTTCGCGGAAGCCATCTGGATGTTTGCGAAGGATCTTGAGCGATGTTAGCGACGATGGGAAGGGTGGCTGCTGTGTGGAAAAAGCAGCTTGGGCCGAGACTGCCGTACAGGAATCGGGGGAAGGAATTGTGCGTTGGGAGGAACAAACATCCCGACGACTCGGAAGAAGGGACGGGATTTTTGTATTCGTCGGTGGTTTCGGACGTTGTCCGCACAGTTTTGAAGTCGCCAGGTCCGCCGCGGCCACCAGGAATAGTACAACTTGCTGTACAGCTTGAAGCCTGGCGCTTGATAGCCCCGACGATGTAGGGTGGCGCAGCTTGAAGGTGTTCCGTCGACATCGCATGCAGCCATTGCGTTACGTACATATTCTTCAGGTTCCGCGGCCTTTCAAGACGCGTTTTTCTGCACTGACGCGGTCCTGGAGGTTCTGGCCTGGCCCTGGCTCACCGGAATAACGACCAATGTCGCGCGCCTTGTCTTGATAGTCTCCGACAATCCAGGGAGAGGTTATGAGATCCACAGCCTCCCCCTGAATACTGCATCGGGATTTGTGCACTTCAGCGGACTCTGGGCCGATATCTTGCTGCAGAATAGCGGATACGCGACTGAATTTCATCTCCGTCATGTGCAGTCGAAGATATGCTCCCAACGCGTCCAAGTTGTATCTCTTTGCTTCACCCAGTTCTTGAAGAGATTCCTCGGTTGAAACTTGAAGACCTTGACAAGAGTCAATAGTTCCCGGTAAAATTGGCAATCCCCTTCTGGGAGTCGACTGAGGATATCCATCGTTCCTGAATGGCGTTGCGCACATGGCTCTCAGCATTTCTCCGATCTCGTGGACGGCCGGACAATTACCCAGGGCCATCGGCCGCGGCGACTCGTGCCCTTTTGTACGCGTGAAGTTGATCTGCAAGATCGTCCCTCCAGGTCTCCGAGTCCCCACATGGCTAGCGCTCAGTTGTCTGCTACAAATTCTGCCTGGCTTCACCACGGGCTTTCTAAAATAGTGACCACTTTCGTCGCCTCCCGCTACGCCAATGGGCTCTGTTTCCAGAGCATCCCGGGCATCTGGTTCTTCCTCGCCACCAAACCGCGGCTCCCCACCGCGCAAACAGCCACCCGAGCTGTGTACAGAGAAGTCGAATCCAGCAACGCAAAACATCGACCAGCTCAACACACTGGAAATGTGCCGGCTCATAACGCAGAAGATGCCTTGGTCGCATCGGCCGTGGCGGAGATCACCCCAGTCATCTCAGCTGTTATAGATTGCATTGTCGAGCGAATGCAGGAGGGCGGGCGGCTGCTGTACATGGGCGCAGGCACGAGCGGACGGTACGTTTCGCCGCACACGCATTTACCCGGGTCTTGAATGCAGGTGTGGTGCAGGCTTGGCGTGCTCGACCTCGCCGACCTCCCCCCGTCCTACAATGCCAACCCTATGCGGTACATCGCGCTCGCTGCCGGCGGAGACGTCACGCTGCGCACCGCGCGACCGTCGGTCGAGGACTCGCGCGCAGCAGGCGCCGCCGACCTCGGGTCGCTGCTTCCCGTCCCGCAGGACACGCTGATCGGCATAACCGCATCAGGCCGCACGCCGTACGTGCTCGGCGCGCTGCACAGCGCGCGCGCGCACGGGCTGCTCACGGTCGGGCTCGTGCACACGCGCGCGAGCGCCGTCGTCCTCGAGGGGCAGTGCGACTACGTGCTCGAGTGCCCCGTTGGACCAGAAGTCATCTCCGGCAGCACGCGCCTCAAGTCAGGCACCGCGACCAAAATGGTGTGTGTGGGCGCCCAACACAGAGCGCGGGTTTACTTACAAGACTTTCTGAAACCAGATCCTTAACATGATTTCGACGGCGCTCCAAATAAAGCTCGGGAACACCTACGGAAACCGCGTGCGCATATCATCTCCTTACACCGTGGTCGCGGTGGCTTTCTCGCGATTCTCATGATGCGCTTGCAGATGATCGACGTCCACCCGTCCAATGTAAAATTCGCCTCGCGCGCGCGCGGAATCATCCGCGACCTGGCGGGGCAAGTCGCTGGGTCGCGTGCAAAGGCGTACTCCGGTGGGTTGACACAAATTTATACCGAACCGCGGTATTGACTGGAATGCCGCAGACGACGAGCTCGACGGCGTCATCGCGCGCTGCGGCGGTTCTGTAAAGCTTGCGGTGGTCGTCGTTGCCTCGGGGTGGGGCGTCCCCCTCTGCGTCGACGCCCTCGAGCGCCGCGGGGGGTCGCTCCGGGAAGTCCTGGAAGACGTGCGGTATGAAACCGTCGTGCGGGTGTTCGTCTGACCAGAGCCAAAGGAGCTGTTGACTTGAGCAGTCGGTTCCCCTTGCCTCGATTACTGCTATCGATATTCTATTTCCTCGCTAATTTGTTGTTTGTGTTTACCGTCGCATAAGTTATTGAGTATGAAGACAATGTATTATTAATAATTATTCCTTTTGTAGCCAGTTATTCGAACAACGGACACAGTTGGCACCCCGTGGACTGAGAGATGTAGAGATGACCGTAACACGCTGCTGGAAACATCCGTTGCATCCACTAGAACCACTATGTCGAGTCGGCGCTAATTCTGAACTCCACCATTGAATGGGCATGGAGGGGCTCGAGTTCTGTGGCTGTTGGTAGGTTTTGGTTGCGTCCAGAGTTTTGGTCGGGCCTGACAACACAACCTTCGACGATTAACTGATGCAGCATAATTGAACATTAAACACGCGTATTGAGAACAGGAAACAAAGACATTGGTTGACTTTCCATAAGCCTAGAAAATTCCGGCGGGATATCCGAGCCTATTTGAGCGGTGCCAGAGCTGCCGGCATGTCGATATATCCCACAATTCTATTCCTTCCTGCTTCCCACAAGCCAGCGCAAGAATAATTGTCTTTGTATCTTACAGTAAATATAAATATCTGTTTATGTGGTAAACACCTCCCAGCAACACGTCCGTCAACAACGTGTCCCGCATTCGAGAATGGAAATTGACGCGTTTTTCGTCTACTAACACCTCGAGGACATCCAGGACGAATTACTGCGGATATCCAGGACGAAACGGCCCCGGCGGGGAGGAACTGAGCGAACGAGTGGATCATGATAGCCATCGTCGCCGTCGTCGCCGTCGTCGTCGAGAGCCAATGGGTGTGGGTCGTACAAGACGTGGGTTAACGACAAGGCAGAGGATGGCGGCGACTTCTGTGACAAGCTTGACATCAGTGACATGCAGCCCAAAGAGGCAACGCGAACGGACGAGAACGCACGAATCCGTTTATTCAAGAGGCAAATAATCTGAAGAGGGGGTAGCGACCCCCCCTTCAGAATAACAATTGATTAAGCTCTGAACGAGGGTCGAAAATATTCTAAGTGAGATCTGGGCCCGATGGGGTCCTGACAGCTGCCACGGCATCTCGGCCAAACGACTGAAAATATGCCCCGGGAATCTTCTAGGCTTATGGAAAGTCAACCATTATGTCGTCGGAGCCGGCGAGAATAACTATAATATATATTGGTTGACTTTCCATACGATTTGAATCCTTTTCCGCGAATATCTGGCGGTGCCATTGATGCGATCACACCGATCTATACCAATAATCTAATCATTTGGTTTCCCACAACGAATAACTGGGTGACTTCCCGTAAGACAAATTTGTATTTTTCAGATACTTCGCGGTGCCAATGATGGGAAGTGTGAAAGGTAAAACCTATTTGTATTCATGTCGACTACCCGTAAGATACTCCAACACTGTTCATGCGAGACACCGAACAAAGCCCGAAGCTCCGTCAATCAACACCATCAATCAACGCGTCGCCCACGCAGCACTCACCTGCACTACACTTGCCATGGACCTCGACGCGTTAACGACCTACCGGCTGGACCTCGCCGACAAGGGGGACGACAACAACATGGATTGGGACATGACTGCCACTGCAGCTGCCACAATTGTGGTCGGAGCACGCCAACGGCGTGCAGAGCAGCGGATGAATTAATAAGCATGTTGCGGTCCTGAGGGTGGTGGTGACGAACGACATGAAATTCGGTGCAATGTAGTGGTCGGTGTACGAGGAGGAAGAAGAATGGTGATGTGACGTGAGCCTCGAGTCGTGATCCGATATTGCCTTTTTCGGTTTGTTTCAACAAAATTTGTTCTGTTCGGGGGGGTCCTGACCCCCCGAACAGATACTCGAGTATACGAGGGTAGGATGGAGTGTAAGCGAGATCTGAGGCCGATGGGGTCCTGATGGGAGCGCCGGCATCTCGGCAAACAGGCGAAAGTATGTGATTTTACACACTTTTGGCTTACGGGAAGTCACCCACTGGGATTAGGTCCTTGTAAATATATATACACTGATACAGATATGCCGCAGTTGACGGCGTCCAAACATCAACAATCAACGCGTCTCGCTTCTCTCAACGCGTCTGCCATCGTCAAACCATGGATCTCGACGCGTCATTCCTCCACAACCAACTTGAAGACATTGAGGAGGACGACCTCGACGATGGAACATTTACGGCAGGAACCGCAATGGCTGTGATCGTGCTCGGAGTTATCGAGCTGCATAGGCTACGCACGGAGCGGAGGAATCGAACGAAATAGTGGAGTATAACTCCACTATATGCTCAGCCATCCCCGCCATCGCCGTCGTCGCCGTCGTCGCCGAGCGCCAATGAGTGCAGGTCGTATGTGCAGACGAGATATGAAGTGGATGGCGGAGAAGTAACACCGTGACATCAGTGACATGCAGCCCAAAGCGGCAACGCCAACGGACGAGAGCATACGAAAGCAACAAAGATCGTATATTCGAGAGTAAGAAATTCTGAAGAGGGGGTAGGGACCCCCCCTCCAGATTAGAATTGAATTCAGGTTTGGAAGAGGGTCTGAAAAATTCCAACTGAGATCTGAGCCCGATGGGGTCCTGATGGCTTCCTCGGCATCGCGGCAAAACGACCAATAATATTCCCTAGCATTTATCAAATCGTATGGAAAGTCAACCATTGAAACAGAGGCAGTTTCAAATTTTCTTCTCCTCCTGGTGGGCATGTTGAATTGATGTGTCCTGTGGGAGTGCGTTTGAGCATGTGGGTAAATCGGGACGGTAGAAGTATGACTTGCCTTAAGGACCTCTTCTATGCTCTCGTCCTGGTAGCCCTTGACTTCCGAGACGCTGAACTTCGCCGCTTTCCCTGGAAGCATTATGTTACCGACGGCGGGGAAAACACGCAGCGTGAACAACACACATGACACTCTCCTCGCTAAGTGCTTTCTTAATGTTGGGTAGGAGGTCTTGGGGTCCACCCTGTTTTGTATGGCAACGTAGAGTGAGTTGCTCTGCTGTGCAGTGAGTTGCTGATGATCCGGCTGATCCTCGACACGGCAGGGTGTCCGGGACCCCAGATATCTCATCTTTGCATCTGTACCCATCGTCTTCCCCGACGCTGTCCGCGTCTGATCGCAGCTAGAAAGAGTGAAACGGTGTATTCCGGAGAGCATCGCAAAGAACGAATTGTATGTATTCAACCAGACACCAGACTAGTGTTGAATTCCGGGAAACTGGTCGTGCCGTGGCCTAAGTATATTCTGTGGGTAAGTGATCCGGGTACCAAGTGAGATAGTGTTTTTTTTTTGAACGAGAATATTTTTGACACTGCGTCAAGGCCACGTTCGGTACATGTACCCTGGTAGACGTATGTTCGTGCCCGTCAAGACCTGGCGTCAATGGCACGCCAAGGTGAACCAGTGGCCACTTTGTTGCATTGGTGCCGTCTTCGCTGAACCTGTCACCTTGCCCGCGGCCTCTGTATCCAGCAGATTGGAGGAGGAAACCTCCGTCATCGCCAGCGCCGCCATCAAGTCCTTCACCGATGCCAGGAGGCTGTAGTGCTGCTCAAGTTGCCGATGCATATGCAGATGTCATCAAGGCTCAAACGCATGCAAGTGCGCGTCGGAAAACCAGGCAGCGCCAGCGCCCCAGAGCCCCCTTTTTTACAACTTGCCCGGTCTCGCGCTCGTTAACATGGTGTTCGGCACCTTTCTTTTTGTCTTCGAGGCCAAGTTCTGATGTCCAAGTTGGACTTCCAATGTCACCCGTCTCATCAGCAATGACACTCCGTCGTGCGCCTGGCTGGGCAGAAGCCAGAAACGCTCGCGGACAACAATAGCCCTTTGGCAACAAGGCCGTTCTTTCCATCTCAACCCATGCGCTGCTAAAACCACCTGCAGGCATGATCTCTGTACATCTGCCAGCGTCTGCCCCTTTGTTCCTCAACCTGTCACGTATATGCTTCGGTTGACGTTGTTGTCTTTGCTTTTACAAACGACCGAGGAAGAGCAACGCAAATCTGTTCTCTTTGTATTTGAGAACTTTGTCGCGGTCATACGAGATGGATAGGTTGGGAGGATCGGCTATGCGAATTCGTGTTCATAATTTGTTCTATTGCCTGCATGCTCATCTCAATAGATTTGCCTTCCACGATCCTCATGGCGCGCATGTTATTTTGTTCCTGATTTCTTATTCAACATGCAAAAAGGATTTGCTCTTTTCACAACTGAAAACGAGAAAGAAAAGGTATAAACAAGTGCATATAGCCTTGGGATTCTCCACTACAAATTAACAGATCTGCCAACGGTGAAAATTTGCCTAGACCAACCACGAAAACATATTATGTTGCCGATGTCGAAGACCTCTGTGGTAGAAAAAGTAGTATAACACCACACGACAACCACGACGGTCCACAGGAACAGAAGCAAGGTACACGGCCGTTCGCATTTTAGAGTCTGATCAGTAACAATGTACACTCTTTCTTTCTTTTTCAGATGGCGTACGCCGTACTGATGTCTGAGGTTGAATCTCCGTGAGAATGGTATGTTGGAACCCTTTAATTACATTCAGTCAGTTTACACTTGAAACTGAGTGAAAACAGGCTCTGCCTGTTAAGCACCTATTATAGTATTGTCGCCGCCGTCCCAATGATGCTCGTCACTCTTTAAATAAAACAAAAACATCCATACTTTGGGCCCCACTACTTATGCTGTTAGATCTATGGCTGATAGAACCTAAGCTGTATGTTGATGGCCGCCGCCGCCGTCAAAGAGGACGTCGAAGTGGTGGTACAATAGTGGGAAGAGGTATCTGGGGTCCTGAACACCCTGCCGCGTTGAGGATCAACTGAAATCAGCCGGATCATCAGCAACTCACTGCACAGCAGAGCAACTCACTCTACGTTGCCATAGTTTTGCCTCCTCGGTCACGAAGTCCGTAGTTGCCGATACAAACCACTGTATGCATTCCATCATTCTTTAATTAGAGGTTGCACAAAATCCGAAAACGTACTGGCCACTCGAGCGCTTCACGCGCCGTCGGCCGTCGCTGAGGGTCCATTGCGAGGCACGATTGCACGAAGCTGCGGGCTTCGCCCGATATGTTTACCCAATACTCCTTCGGCTCAAACTTATAGTCGCCCGCAATTCTGGCCTTGTTTTCCTCTGCTGACGTTGCACGGCTGAACGGTTGATAACCCACGAGTAGAAAGTACGTTACAACACGATTGCATAGATATCCACAGGCTTGCCGTGGCCCTCTGCGGTGGAAGCATGGGTATTGAGACCGAGCTAGAGAGGAGACGCACGCCTGCGGAAAATCTCTGGCGCCATATAGCCTGGCGTACCACAAATCTCGGTGAGCAAGGAGGCTTCGCTTTCGTCCATGATTCGGCTGAGGCCCAAAATCCGCAATCATGATATCCGCGTCGTCTGCTTTTGTGCGGAAGAGTAGATTTTCGGGCTTGATGTCGCGGTGCACAATCCCTGCACTGTGGATGTCGTACACTGCTGAAAGGATTGTGCGCACGAGGGCTGCGGCATCTCTCGCAATAGGGATGAAACTAGACGAAGATAACGGAGCTGAGTGTGAATTGAAACTCACTTCTCGTAATAGCTGCCCCGAGAGGTTATCCGGTCAAAGAGGTCCCCGCCACTGCAGAGATCGAAAACACAAATACAGATTGTGCGCTGTCTGCAGTCACTCGTCCCAGCTGCAAAAATGTACGACCGAATCGGCACACCTCAAAGTAATCCTGCAAACGTTGATGATGTTGGGTTCCCGCCTGAAATGAGCTTCAAGACCGCGATTTCATTTCTAACCTGACAACAAAACTGTCCTTCAGCCCAACCACAGCTGTGTCCTCCGATCTCGCAAGCAAAAACGCACCAGATCCTCCTTCCCCTGGACGAGTTTTTTGTTGATGATCTTGCAGGCATACACCTCGCCCGTCTCGAGGTGCGTGGCCTCCCTGACAATGGCGTAGGTTCCGCGGCCGAGGAGTCTCCCGGTGCCATACTATTGACTGGATCAATCGCGTTAATGTCGGGTAAGGAGGGCAGACGCGCTTGATGTGGGATCATTGTGGTATTGACAAGGAAGGAGGTAAGTTCTGTATTGCGTCCAATTTGGAGAGCGGACTAGAACTTAGGACTCGGAGTGGCCTAGGCTCGTTTCAGTCTCTCTGGTCTACCGGGCGTGAAATCTGAAGATAGTGAGTGGTTCAGATCACGTATACTTTGTACTACTGTATATATAGAGAGTGGCCCAGGACGCACTTACATGTGATCTTACAGGAACTTGGTTCAATTGAGGCGAGGCGCTCGCCGTTCGGGTTTCAAGTTCAACGGAGTCGAGAAAATTCGACCTCTATAATTATATTTGAAGTTCGACGCAGTCCGGTAGCGTCAAATCCAGAGTCCCTTGACCATCCTAATATCACTTGCCAATGCCAGCGCGCGAGCAATTATTCAAATATATATAAACCGAAAGATGTTGTACTTATAAAGGTCAAGGTCGTGCTACGTAGGTGAGTAAGAAATGTGCAGTACATTTTCGAGACGAGATCTTGCATCCAAAAAATATCCTCTACGTGCTATTTTAAATTGCCGCTCTTAATAACCCACACCGTTGACCTGCAAGAAAGACATTATGAGTATCACATTGGGGCGAGAACGGAAAAAAATCAATCGAGGGAGGAACGAAAGGAAGGGACCAAGAGGATAAAAGGGCACCTTTTCTTTCAGCGACGAGATGAACTGCTGATAGCTCGGCAGCACGTCCGCGCGGTCCTGGATCAGCGCGCTAAGCGCCCACAGACGCAACGGCGGCTCCCCGTCCTCCTTCACGACATACAAATGCGGGTAGTATACCCCACGTCGCATCTCGCGTGTCTTCTGGATAATCGCGTTCACTCGCTGCGAGAACGGGTTGTCCAGCACCGGCAGTGTCGTCTTCCCGCCGCGCAACACCTCGTAGTTCGGCAGGTCGAACACGTCCATGATGAGCTGCGGCACGGCGTCGCGCCCGACCCAGAGGAATATTGTCTGTCCGTCCTCGATCAGGAACAGCCCGTGGCGCTCGAGGCGCTCGGACGTGAGCGGCAGCGGGGGGGGCATGATCACGCCTTTCTCGCCAACGGTGCCGGCCTCCGGGGGCATTGTGTGGAGCGAATAGAACGAGGGGTAGAGGTACGGAATCAGCAGCTGCGTCGGCAGCGAGGTCAGCAGCGCCTGCGAGTACGCCCTGATGTCCGGCGGGATCTGGGCACTCTGTCGGATACCAACCTGTTTGATTTTTGCCCCATAAATCAGCGCCGTTCAAGTAGTAAAAAGAAAACGACAACGCACATTCTTCAGCAAGCCTAACACAAGCACGGGAAGCATCCGCAAATTCTCCGCCAACGCAAGCTGTGCGCTCGCACCCGCTCCAGCAGCGGTCATGCTGCTCTTGTACGTGATGAAGATCTCGACAAGCTTCTTGAAAATATAGTCGCGCGCGTCCTCCAGCTTGTACGACAGTGAGCGCTCTACGGCCTTGTTCGCAAGCAAGGTGGCGATGGCGATCTGGTCCGCCGACGCAAACATCTCCGAGAGGTTGCTCGTGGTGGGGTACGCCGTCGTGATGACACGCAGACGCCGCTCGCCGAAGCAAGTAGTGTGCAGCATACCCGTCTGCACGACGACAAACGGCGCCGTCAGCGTGTCCTCAATCTCGACCTCGATCGCGTAGGACTGGTTCTGCGGGACCGTGGGCATGGCGAGTAGGTCCGTCGATCGCACGAAGAAGTTGCCGTGGAAGGACGCCAAGCGCAGCCCTGTATTGTTTGTCAAGGGGTGAAGAAGTTATGAAGAAAACCGACGTACCTCTGGATGCCCGGACACGGGTAATGCACTCCAGCATGATCGGCATGGCCACTACCTCCCCAAACTCATGCGCAAACTTGAGCGCGTCCTCAGACCGCGCAGCATTGAAGGCCGGGTAATAATAGGTCTGACCGGTGGTATAATGCGGGAGGTTGGCTACGTTGCACGTAAGTTTATGCGCGATTATGCCCGAGAGAGGAAAGGGGCGCACCGAGACTAGCGACGTCTTGATACCCAGAGCTGAAGAGGAACATATCGACAGTAACCTGTGCCCTCGAGCAATCAATAGCAAACGTCTTGTAGAACGAATTCGCAGTTTGGAGCAAAGACGATTCCTGCATGCAGTTCGTTCAACAATTAATTTTATCTGAGAAGAGGGCACGCACCTTAGAAGTCCCGAGGAGTTTAGGGTCTTCACGGTTTTTGAGCGAGCCTTCGCCATGAGACGGCAGGCTGCACGAAAGGGCGATGATCTTCCCTCCAATCGGCGCCATCAGCTTTGACCCCGCCTGCAGCGCAGGCCCAAGAGCACTTCCGATGATGCTGTTTTCCTGGAACATGTCGCCGATGCGGCCCAGAAGGGCCCTCGAGCGCAGGGCGCGCCTCGGAGAGGTTGACGAGGAGGTCGGTAGGCTTGGGGAGGAAGACGTCGTCGATGTCGGACACGACGAGCATGGTCGACTCGGTGCTTCCGGGGGTCATAGAGAAGAAGTACAGTGACACGTCGTAGCAGATAATCCCGACCTTGATGATTTTCTCCTCGTCGGGAATGCGGTCAAGGTTCTCGAGCAGCGCGCGCGTCGCGGTGGCGACCATCCCGCTCTGGACCGCGGGGTGGCTGACGTCGATGAGGAAGACGTACACCGCCGGCTGCGGCGCGCGGACCATGTACTCTGTCGGCGCGACAAACTCGACCACGGAGTGGTTGAGCTCAGCGCGCGCCCAGCGGTTCGCCCGGCTGGTTGCGCGCTTGGTCCCAGTCGAACATCTGCGGGACCTCGTTGGACATGTTGCACATGCAGCACCGCCAGCGGTTCCCGCCGTCGATGAACTGCACGTACGGGTTGATGTACATGCGGCACCGGCGGCACCGCGCGATGACGTCGCTGATAAGCGGGATGGGCTCGTCGCCCTCGTCGAGGGTGCGGTACGGTGTGATGACGAGTGCGAGCGGGATCTTGACCTTGCCCAGCAAGGAGGACGTCGTCGGGACCGCGTTGAGGGTGAGGCGCTGGTACGACGGGTCGGCGGTCGCGGTCGGGGCGGGCGATATGCATGAGCCCGGGGGGAGACGGATCTCTGGCGGGGGTCGTTGCAGGTCCATCGGCTCCGGGGGCGAGGTGAGCATGTTGATGGTGTTGAGCTGGAACTGTTTCTGGCCGGCGATGCCCATCGTGCTGAACTGGTTCGCCAGACCATCGACCGCGGGCTGGCCGCCATATGCGGGCTGCTGCTGCTGCTGGCCGTATCCCGCGTCCGGTTGGTAGTACGCCGGCTGGGGACCTTGTTGTGCTTGGAACTGGTTCTCTCCCGCCAGACCGGGCGTGAAAAGTTGACCACCGCCGGCCCCGGGCTGGTTCACGAGAGTAGCTTCACTAGGACCGCCGCTATAGTAGCCAGGATCCGCAGCGGCAGCGTCGGCGCCACTGTAATACGCCTGAGTCTGTCCTGCAGCATACTGGCGTCGTTTTCCTCCATGCGTCGGGGGAGCCGCCGGAGCGACGTCTGCGGGCGCTGCGACGGGTGCAACAGGCTCTTCCCACTGAGTGTGGCTCGTCGCGGTATCTGCGCGCGAGTTTATAGATAAAATTCAAACCAAAAATTGATACCCACCAATGAAGAGGTAGCGCTGATTAGCCTCATTCCTGTAAACGCTAAGGCGGAAAGCGCGCGATATCTTTCAATTACTGACCATTCTGCGATCCAGCCTGGGGGCAATTGACCAGGAGAAGCCATGGCGGGATTGTAGCGGGAAAGGCAAGGGAAGCAGTGATATGGACACGCTGGCGATCAAAACCGTGACCAAGGCAAAGAACACGTATGTAGAACACAGATTCGGAAAGCGTTCCAAGTTGTCAATTCAATGACCCAATATTACACTGCAGTAATGTATTCTAGATGTCCATGCAATCTCGCCTCGCCCCCATTTTTTTCTATTGTAGCACCTGACGTATGGTCCCGATAACCGCAGAAACGTCGATAGGAACGGCTTCGCCCCCGTTTGGAGAGGAAACAGGCGGGAGTGTGTCGCCAGAAAGTTGTCTCTCATTCCACCATGCAATATATCGGATCCCAACCGCCTTCGCAACCAACTCTTGGTTGTGTGCGAAGGTCTGAGGGGGGGAAGAATTCCATGAGGGTCGTGTGTGGTGTGCGCTGCATGTACACGCTATCCAGCAGATCGTCGTCGTACACTCCAAGCATCACCTGTACCCGAGTGAGTACTCTGGAAGGGGTGGGAGAGGAAATACGTACAGACGACCGCACAATCGCGCGCAGTCGCTCGCTCCATGGCATTTCTTCGTCAATGTTCGAGACAATGTGCACCTCATACCCATGGTCGCGCTCCAGCTTGTGCAGCGCATCGACAAGCGCCGAGTGGTCCTCGTCGCTGAGTCGAAGCCCGTGGGTGTGCGACTGCCGTTGAACGTAGGTCACCACCTTCTTCGGTGCGTTCTCGCCATACGCCTCAAAGTACGTAGCAAGACCACGCCGGATCGGCTCCCACCAGTGCTCTGACATGCCCTCCTCGAGCTTGAACGCCGGCGCGTAAATCGGCTCGCCTGCTTGGACCCCATATTGCGCCGCAGTGCGGTCGGCGACGACGAGCCGCTCGAACACAAACGGCACCTCCATCTGGTGGTAGTCCTCCCAGTCCTCGTAGTACATGACCGTCATGAAGGGAAAGGCGGCCTTGACGAGTTCGGGGTGGATGCCGTTTACGACGCGCTGCCGCCGCGTCGTGACGTCCGCATGCTCCGGATTCACGTCGGTGAAAAATCCATAGTAAGGGTAGATCAGCCGGCGAGGAGGGTGCTAGCTTCGTGGTCCCTTCAGGGCCGATATTAGGGTCCAAAGCGCTGTATGTGCGCCACAAAGCAAGCAGTGTGGAGTTGTGCGGGCTCGAGTCGGCGCTCATCCAGCTTGCTCCACGTATTCTACACATATCCTCAGCCAGCCGTTCGAAAGAGCAGACGAAAGAAGTACCTGCCACCAAACGGACCGAGTTGTTCTCGCGCCTGCTGCGGCGTAACTACTCGCCATTTGTTCAAATCAGTCGAAAGGACCATGTTCTGTATGGGCGGAAACAGGTCGCTCTCGTCCGTTACGATATTCATGGTTCCATTGAAGAGGATGATGTTGTCGATGACAGTGTATCCTGAACACACAGTCATCAACTTCAGCACGTAAATTCAGCCGGAGCTTCACATACCAGGGATATGTTTCATCAATTTCGTGCGTGGAACATCGGCCCCCCCAGCGCCAAAAAGCCTGGTCAACAGTGGTCTGCCCAAGCGAACTCCCGGTCAGCGCCCCGACCTCCCGCTTGTCGACCCACATCGCGCCGTGGCGGCCAACCCCCTTAGCCTGACTCCGCTCCACGCCGTCCCCCGCAATTTGTTCTTCGTCCCAAGCCCAGTCTCCGTAGATGAGCTTCTCCAGCGCATCGCGTGCCGCGGGAAGCCTCCGCCCGTCCCGCCCAACAACCGCGCGCCCCCCTCCTAAGCCTAAGCCTTGGAGTTTGTTCAGTCCGACAATACGAATAGAACTGTCGATGTGTATGACAGTGCAAAGACGGTGAGGGAGAAGATAATGAGGGAAATTTCACGGCGAGTGGGTGGGGAGGTCCATCGCATGGTGCAGAGAGAGGTGGTGGGGAAAAGCAAGCAGGGTAGATGAAAGGACCCGCCAACTGGCGTTAATATAAGCTTGCACAAACAACCGCTACGGTCTAAATTAGGAAATATTTGACAGGTTTGACAACGACGGGTACCTCTGAGCGTACCACGTTTCAAGCGGCAAGTAGAATGTTTCTCACATATGTTGAGTGTTGTTTCATGCGGTTGCACTAGCTGCAGCATGCAAGCACGGGTGAAATTGAACATAATTTCTTCTTCGTTCGTAGAAGGATTTACTAAATATATATGGGTATGTACGGAGAGTGCGCCGAGTATATGTATGCAAAGCGATAGTGGTGCCAAAAGTTTACCTACTTGCCTCCTGTTTGCGCTCCTGGTTGGTTTCCTGTTTGTAAACAGGAAGGAATTTCCGGAAGGAAGGAAGTATATTAACCGTTGAGGTTCCTAAAACACCTGTCCCTTTTGTTCACGGACTTGTCTTCTACCTTTTCAATGCCTATTGGGTCAATTTAGTCTTCCACCCGGTAGTTGCTAGTCCAATATATGTTTGATATGTTATCTAGGGTCACAAACTTGTAGCGGACATGAAGAATTATTACAAAAATTAACAGACCTCTCCTACTTGCTCCCTGGTTCGAAATCTCAGACCCCCCGTTTCAAAATTACACCTTTTTGGCTTCTGATTGACTTCTTTTTTGGTCCCTTTCAACCACCTCTGGCCAAAAAAATGGTCCAAAAGGTACCAAACAGCTAATAAAACATGAATTCACAAGGAGAGACTTTCAACACCAAAAAATGATGAAAAGGGGACTGAGCAGGAACTCACCCAAGCCAAAAAGGTGCAACTTTGAACAGCACTAATGGGGCTCCACTGAGCGGGCAAGTATTATATCAGCAATACCTGGGTCTGGTATGTACCCCTATATAGCTCTACGTAGTTCTGTATTTGCTGTATTTGCTGTATGAAGGTCCCCTTCTACTGAGACTTACATATTTGACAGCCGGTGTATGTATTCCCCTGTATTTGATGGCCTACTATGTATTTGCCCATATTCTGGGCTGGTCTACGTAGTTGACCATATTCCACCGTATTTTCCTGTAGTCTGCTGTAAATGTCATAAATCCACAGAAACCCTTGCCAAAGCCTCTGAATTTCTCAAATGGACTATGATTGACACAACATTGATGAAAAAATATATAATTGGGCAACTAGAACAACAAATAGACTATGGAAAAAGATAGGAACAGTGACTCCCCGTGATAGATGCACATTATGGTGACTGTTATGAAACAATGAACCCAAGAGAAAAAAATGAAGGAGGGGAAGCATACCTTTGGAATCACTGTTGTGAGGCAGCACCAAGGGTTGATCTGCACTAAACAGTCAGTGTGGGTCAGTGAAGAACAGACGAAGACATACTAGAAAAATGATGAAAAGATGGGGCCGGATGCACTTAAAAGAGATTCAATTCAGTCCAAGAGGACAATGATAAGATACAGCTGTAACTGTAAGGGCAACCTTAAGCTCGGCGTAGGGCGTGGAAACTAGCAGGGGAATCTGAAGTATAAATATAGGTACTAAAATACAGGAGTGGAAATACTATGCACCTAGTGGGGGAATCTGAAGAGAAAAAAAGATGGGGATTTCTACACTAGGTGAAACCTTATATACTAGTTAGTCACTACCCATGTCTGTAGGTATCTACAATGATCCTGGGCCTGATCACATAGCACGTGCCAGCACGAGCAGACAGAAGTTCCAGACACTTCCGAGGACGGAGCAGGACAGACAGACAAACAAAGTCCCAGATGGGATGGACAGACAGACAGACAGACAAAAGGACAGACAGATGGATGGACGTAGAAGCAGCCAGAGCAATAGATGGAAAAGTGGCCGGAAAAGCGGCCAGAGCAGGGTTCCCCCTGACATCACCCCCCCTTGGAATACAGTGTCCTGACGTATGAAGCAGATTGTTCTGCCGTGCCTCTGGAAGGAGAGTGAGTTGAAGGTGGCCAAGGCAATCTGGTGCGGAGCGTTGGGGGTGGCGGCGGTAGTAGGTGTCAATAGTGTCCTTGGCAAAGATGTCAGAGTGTGTTACCCGCTTATTATGCTCTGGTCCGTAGCCCTTCCATTGTACCATGTACCAGAGGCTGCCATAGCGGATCCGTGCCTCAAGGATCTTGGCAACCTCCCACCTCTCATCTTCATCCGTTGTGAGGTCTCTGAGCATGCTACACACCTACACACTGCTCGTTGCCTCATGGCTCCTGCGAACCATCTGCACGAGTAACGGGATGAAGCTCGGACGTACACAACGGATCTTCCTAAACAGGATTCCACGTTACCAGAAGCAGCTTCCGAGTGAGACCAATGTTCTCCCCACCATTTGCATTGTCTCCCCCCGCTATTTGACCTTGCTCCTGCACCATCGTCACCTAAATACGACCGTTCCCCATGATCCGGGACTCTCGATGCCTTCCTACAACACGACATCTCCAAGAACCCGGTGCTCCCCATACCACATGGACTGTGTTCGTCACTACTCGGTGTCCAGCAACAGGATACGACCGGTCCCCTCCCTTGGTGTGTGGACGACCTTCCCTCGTCTCCGTTCCCAGACGTTCTCTCACACCGGACGGACCTACCGCGTGCCTGACGCTGACCCATCAGACAAGGCAGAGGATATCCCGACACAGCCCGTCCCCCACTTCACCACACGACACATCAACTAGCCGAGGGAGACCGTCTGTCTCTCCCCCTTCCTGAATGTTCCAGCACCTACCAAAGTGACCACCAGGGCGTGCCTGAAGCTCCAAACATACTCCAAGGTTCATTCAGCCTCGCTGTGCCTCGTGCGCACCCAAAGATGATCGGTCTCCTCAGCAGAGGCACCGAGTCTCCTGCTGTACAGTTACTCCAAATAAGTGACTGGTCATCCATCCGGCCCCACCTGATGTATTGCGAGCAGGTTCTGGAACCTGCACTTCTACCATTTTTCCTAGAGATGCCGGAGAGGGTGCCTAATCTCTTGTTTCAGCAAGACAGTGCATCTGCTCATCGTGCCAAGGCCAGGTCTGAATGGTTTATGGCTCACAACATTCCAACTTTCCACCATTCCCTATCCTCTCCAGATGTCGGCCCTATTGAGCTGGTCTGCTTAGTGCTCAAGGAGCACATCCATGCCTGTCCCATCCAGCCTACAAATTATCTAGAGCTGCAGCAAGCAATATTCAAGGCATGGGATGCAATTCTATCAGCAGACACTGACATTGTGATTGATAGAATGCCAAGAATTCTTGATGCTGTTATCGCGTTCAATGGTGGACACAGAAAGTACTAGCAATGTAACATACCTCTATCTACCTCTCTGCACAATTTTCATTTGTTTCCTGATCTCCTATAAACAGTTGAAGCTGCTGGAATTACATGACCGGTCACTTATTTGGAGTAACTGTATATGCACCCCAAAATGCCTCATGACGTCCTCTGCCCCCCTGGAAACACCTGCGACCCGCATGGCACCTCTGGAACGTGGGAAGTCGTCGAGGAGGTATAAAAGGGAGCACATTTAGTAGGAGTAGTCAGTACCTTCCGGCCTGCAGAAGTAGCTTTCGGGGTGTTTTCCCCCACTTTCTGTGCCACTCTCACTCAATCTAAAGGGGTACTCCCAGCCTTCCCTGACCTCGTACCTCTCGTGCACCCTTCTCCTCACCCCACAGCCGGAGACAGGCCACATCTCTTACATTTGCTCGTTTGTCGGCGTCTCACCTCTCACACCTCCATCAGCAGGGTTCCCCCTCACTGGACCCGGTGTCACATTTTCAGGCTTCCTCGATTAGGATCACCATTCTCGTGAGCCTCGCTCTGTAGAAAACAGGCCCGGAGAGAAGCCATCACATACAAATCACCATCCGTAGCCAACGAGACCAACCGTCTCACCGTCAACCGAACAACGTCAGTGTCATCATCTGAGCGACACTCATCACATCTCCAGTGCTGGTTCTAAGGGGAAGAGCGCACCAAGGAAGTCAGACAGGGCAACACATTTAGGGTTCCAGTACACTCATACGGGGAACCAGGTCTATTAAAACCCACCTTCTCTATCGTCTTTCCACTAACAACAGGTCCGCCACACTTGTCCACACCCAGGAGACGAACGGTCTCCACGAACCACTGTTCACACACACACACACCCATTGCTCATACAAGGCCAATTCGTGCACCGACCTTCCGCTCTATCATTCGACTGTACCTTCCCCTCTAGAGGACGAACATAGTTGAATTCGAATCACATATCTTTTGATACCGACACCGCGGTCCTTATCACAGTGTACAGCCATCCCAATCATGTATTTAAACAGTTGACATGCAACATATAGGGGATCTCTCCTTTGCCTTCCCCCTTCATCTTGCCTTCCTGAGTCCGAGCGAATCAACCTTATCATCAAACATGAGTGACCTAGAGACGGGTCAAAGAGTTCCTGTTTTCTTATACCAAAGCTGAGTATCCTTTTGTGTCTTATAGTATATATATTGCTCTAACTCTGCAGCCTAGGGTATATACACAACCTTTGCACTCAGGTCTACCCTCTGGACCAACCCATCTTCTACAGCGGCAGGTGCAGCATCTGGTCGAGCAGTGCATCATGTGAACTTCCTTGGGTTCCCAGTTGATCTCTGGATTGTGTGGATGGAGCCAGGAGTAACCGAGGATGATGTGCTGCTTACTGAGCCAAGTCATGGTGAGCTGGATATGCTTGGCATGTCCCTCGAAGTCGACCACCATATTGGCTATGCTGGAGATGCCGCGCACTTGGTTTGGGGTGCCTTCGACATTGAGAACTGGGATGGGCTATGAGAGCCACTGGACCCAAAGGTTACGGGAGATGGCATACTCAGAGTTGATAAAGTCTCTGGTCGCTCCACAGTCAACCAGAGCCTTCACCAACATCTGTGCAGTGGGTCCCAACAGATTGCAAGTCCAACAGAATGTGCAAGGAGTTCCAGCCCTCAATGGAATTGATGATGTACTGCTGGGGGAGTTGCTGTTCCCACTTCGGGTGATGAACACACTGGAGTGAGCCTGTCCTTGTTCCCAGCTCAGGGACAAGGGTGTCCATCACTGTCCTTGTTCCCAGCTTGGGGACAGTACAAAATTCTGTCTCCAGGACGGAAGCAGGAGTCTCCGTCGCTCAGATGGAAACTGGGACAGGGGGTGCACCTTTCATTACTACCTCTGAATCGGATATATTGACATTATCGGAATACAGGAGGGCATAACAATTAGGGGAGGTGACTGAGGGTGCACCACTCATTCAGCCAGGAACAGAAAATCCACCAGGTCTGTTTCTCTGTCATTCAACTCTGCCAGAAGCGAGGCGGTGGTGGAAAGACGGGCAAAGAGCTCGTCACTGAGTTTCCAGATGACCTTGTCAAGAATGTCTGTGTGCGGGACGTCGGGCATGACAGGGCACTCTCACACGAGATGAGGACCAAGAGTCCAGTCCCGAGGAACAGCCGTATCCTGCTGATGATGGTATGGAACAAGTTCAAGTGGTGAAGAGGGTGATCCGGATGGTGGGGAGTGTTGGTCTCGCTCAGAAGCTGCTTCCAGTAACGTAGAATCCCGTTTAGAAAGATCTGTCACGTACATCCAAGCTCGTTCTGTCATTGTGTAGATGGCCCACAGGGGCCATGAGGCCATGAGGCCATGAGTGATGCATAGCACACTCGGAGACCTCACAGCGTCTTGTGAGAGGCAATTAAATATTGGACTTGGACAAAATAGGGGAAGTCAAAGATGAGAATCGACATCAATTCTCACATCGATTCAGGCATTGATTCTGATCCGAATCACTGAAGACTATTGTGCAAGAATCAATCCCAACTTTGACCGACCCCGATTACTCCGAAATTTGCATTGATTCTCCCTAGCCCAAAAGAAATGGTGACGAAGCTTGCTGTCATCGCTGCTGTTGTCACTTTCCTTGGTGTCTTTCGCTTTTCTCGAGGGTTTTCGGATGCGGGTGGGAGGTTTGGAAGCGACAGGGGCGGGCTTGGCAGCCCGAGTAGAGGAAGACTTGGGCTTGGAGTACTTGGAGGTAGGCCTTGCGGCGGCGGGGGCATGGCTTTTCGATAGATGGGGTGTAGAAGTCAAAATTTTTGTTGCAATTTTGAAATTTATATTTTCCATTTGCCAAAATATTAAAGAACAAAATTCAGGTATCATAAAGTGCATAAGTCACAGATAAGTAAGTGAGGTGACAATTCCAGGACCGATTCTGGAATCGATTCTGGTCGAGTTTTGACTCCAGAGTCGAAGGATTGGGTCTGACTCGCTTTGTAGATAGGTATATATTTTGATATGATGTATGAGTATGAGGGGGAATGGCTCAAATCCGAGCCCGCTACGTGCCTAAAACAGGGAGAGCCTTGGCAGCCCTCTGTGTAGTCTACTGACTACATGCACATGCAAAAAAGGCAAAGAAAAGCAAAAGGGGATGGTGGGTGGGGTGTTTGGAAAGATATACATCGGATGGGACACGGTGTGCCATATGAAATATGCGCGCAAGCCCAATAAAGAGTGGTAAAAGGAATTAAAGAAATAAATATTCAAGACTCATTAGTAAGTGTTCATGACTAATGATGATGGGATCACGAATGAGTCAGAATGAGTCAGACAGAGTCAAAAGAAGTGCGCACTTCTTGAGGGAACCAGATTCTATATAAGGAAACACCAGGAAGCTATATAAGGAGGAGTGAATCTGCAGAATGGAAGTAGTTTTATCTCCCACGCTCTGTACTAGGTAGTCCAATATTGACTTCTTAGCTGCTTTTGTCCGAGTTCTCGAACTCTTGAGTCTCTTTCGAAGTCTTTCATTTGATTTGATCCGATCACCTGACCTGACTGCAGAACAAGCCGCAGTTGCTGTTACAGAGATGCTTACGACCGCTTCCGCTTATGTAAGCCACCTGTTAGTTAATTGATTTTCACGCACCTTTTCCTTTAATAAAGAGATTTGTTGAGGCATTAAGGACACTTGAAGATCTTAAGAAATAAATACATTTCTTGAGTCTTTAAGAGGAACTTTATTTCCATCGCACATCATTGGAGCCCACCGCGAGGGAATTTTAAGCTTCAATATCCTATAATCTCTTTGTTTCGGAAAAATCATTGCTTGCATTACAAATTACTAGCAGACAAGTGTTACCTATCCAACCACTATCCGACCGACAAGTGTTACCTAACCGACAGATAAGTGCTACCTATCCGAGATATATTCGACAAGTTACCATAACATGACTCAGACAACGATGAACCCACCTTATATTTTCTCATCTTGGGCAGAACATCAACAGTATGAACAAGCTTTCACCAATGAAGAAGATCGAAAGAAGTATGAGGAAATACATGGAAGACCTATTGGGCCTCTTGAAGAAGAACATGACCGAGATACTTCCGATCATGCAGGATCTTCCCGAATTCCTGAATCAAAGAACGCATCTGCAGCACGCGAGCCAGGACAAAGGAAATCACGTACTCATAAATGTAAAGCTCATTTACCTCAAGTACCGGAGAATAGTGAATCATCGTCATCTGACTCGGATGATAGTTCTATTTTGTTTTATCTGCCGCGTATGACTTCTCAAGCTCCCCCACCTGCATATTTTAACGCACCATTGCGTACTTCATATGATTTGCCCCCTCGAGGTTCTAAAGAAGCCCCAAAGACTTTTCGAGGCAAGTACATGGAAGTACAAAATTTTATTGATCACTATGAACACTTATTGAATAAGTGTTGAGTCCAAAGTGACCATGAGAAGTGTCAGAATATACTGATGTACTGTTCCGTGGATGTACGGTACGTAATTCAGACTCTTGAAGGATACGAGGCGGCTCGTTGGAGTAAGCTCAAGAAAGAAATTCTTCGACACTACGACGCGGACTGAGTCTTTCAGAAGCACAAGCCAGCTGATGTAGAAAGATTTGCAGCCAAGCAGCGAAATGTTCCTTGCCACAGTTTAACGCAGTGGAGACATTACTATACGAAATACCATACCATTGCTGGTGGTCCTCTTACAAAGGGGGCATCTTAGTCGGGAAGACTATAACACATACTTTTTGATCGGCATTCATCAACCATTGCGGCAAGTGCTTGAAAATTGTATACTCCAATCTAACCCATTCCGGGGCGACGTTGATCAATACACTGTAAAGGAAATTGATGATGCTGCCGAATGGTATTTCTGTAGGAATAAATACGAGTCCTTGATGGTCCGTGCTGCAGATCTAGGAGAAGAATTGGAAGAAGAGTCAGACGAAGAAACCAGTGACAATTCATCTGACAGTGACCTTTCGGTATCAGATTACGAGGATTTCCGGCAGAAGAAGAAGCAGCGAGCACGGAAGAAGCACCAAGAGAAGAAACGGGAGACTTCCAAGAAAAAGACTGGGGAACGAGGCATGCAGCAATATCAGGGGAAAGAGGAAGAGATCACATCAATGATTCGCAAACTCAGTACCATGTGATTAGATGATCCTGAGTATGCTCCGGTATATTATAAGGTAATGACCATGGACCAGAGTGGAATGGCACAGAAATGTGTTAAGCCTCCAGAAATGGCTCCGAAAGAAGCACCACCCACTCAGCCAAATTATGGACGAACAGGGCCTCCGCAAGAGCCAGGAGACAATAACGTAAAAACTCGGGCTACGTATCCAAATAATATTCCTCTGGGAACACAAGCACCTGGAAGGGATGAGTTAACATGCTATGGATGTCAAGGAGTTGGTCACCGAATCTCGGATTGTGCAGCTGTAACCAAATTATTATCTGATGATATTGTTAAATATCATGAAGATACTCACTGATTGGTCATGAAAAATGGTTCATTTATTTGACGATATGCAGGAGAGTCATTAGTGAAGGCAGCCGAAAGAATTGCGGGTGTAAACGCTCCACGAGTGATGTTGACGTTTTTGGAACCAATCAATGAACGGAAAGCTGCAGTGCAAAGTTTCTATCACGAGACCAAACAGCAGGTTTGGGCAGAAGAAGTTACGTCTGAAGAAAATACCTCCGTAAGTGAAGAAGACACGGATTCGGAAGACTCAGAAGACGCCAATAATAATTCTAACCATCACCAAGTTTATTTGTCAGCACCTCAGCCCGTGAAGAAGATTCAGCAAAGCTATCCAGTGGAACGAATGGAACCCAGTACCAGGAAAGCTCGAAAACAAGTTTTTGATGGGGTTTATCCACCAAAGAGGGAGAAATTGAAGATAGGAGAAATGCGAGATTTAACGAAAGATTCACAAGCTTCCAAAGATGGAAACAAACCCAATGCAGAATCTTCTTCTCGCCCAGTTCCTGCCGCAGTGGAGACAAATAAAGAGAAGCCTAAGAAGCCCCCAATAAGACCTGCTTCACCGGATCCAATATTAAAGATGCTGGAACCCATACCCATTGAGGCCAGAAGACCAAGGGCTAGTGTGGAAGAAGAAGAAGAAGAAGACGTGGAAATGAAAGACGTGAGAAAAGACAAGAAAGGTAAGAAAGAATCCAGAAACGAAATAACGATAGGCGATCAATCCGGCCAAAAGAAAAAGGACGAGGCCAACAATAAAATTGTTGGACGGCAATCTGAACTAACAGCCACAGTGGACAAGCAAAAAGTCGTAAATCGAATTTTGGATCTTCAAATTCCCATGCCATTGTCGGAGATGGAAGAAAGTATCGAGCTTAGCACTCTGACATTTCTTAATTACGTGTTGGCCCCTGCCCATATCTTTCGGCATCATTGATCACATACCTCAGTTGTTTACTCTCAATGCAGAGCGGCTGAGGTATGTTTTTACTCTACTTATATTTGAACTGTACTTATATTCTTGTAGCGCATTCTGCGTATTATTTAGGTGCAGTTAATTTTAGTCGTTTACTCTCAACGCAGAGCGGCTGAGCGCATTCTGTGTATTATTTAGATCCATAACCTCTGAAACATGTCCCTCCGAGAACTTATGGTCACTTCGAAAGAACTCCGTTTGGACATACAAGACTTAATCAAAGTCAAGAATGTGCGAGCAGTTTACTTAGGACATGCCCGAAATCATCTGTTAATAGCAAATTTTTATTGGCCGCGTACAGAAGGTATTCTTATAAAAATTGATGTAAAAACAGGAGCGGGTCGACGCATTTGCGCTATTATCGACACTGGATCTCAACTGAACATTGTCCGAACAGACGTTGCAAAGTTGCACTTACATCGGGAAATCAACATGCATCAAACTGCCAATATGAGTGACGCAAATGGCGGTCGTGCGCAACTGCAAGGACGAATAAATGATGTGGATCTACGTTGCGGAGATGCACTTACCATCACAGACTTGTGGGTTTCAGAGATCACACCGTTTACGATGCTACTGGGAAGACCCTGGCAGCGCGGGAATCTTGTAAGTATTGATGAGCGGGAAGAAGGAACATACCTAATTTTTAAGGACCGGGAGACTCAACTCCCTCGTTTCGAGCTCTTAGTGGTACCACATGATGGAAGTCTTGAGGAAGAGGGATGGCCCGCCAGTCATTATCAGATGTTCGCTTGCCTAAATAAGCAAGATTTCAATCTGGAAAACGGAAAAGAAAGTCTCGTACCAAACTTTCGATTCCGAGCCTTGTGTTGCGGAAACAACGGCGACGAATATGATTGGGGAAGTGGCGAGAATGAATTGATGCGAGGCCACCCGCGGAAAACCGAATATCAAGAAGTGCAAGAGGGTAAAATTTGGGCTGCGGCATACAACGGGATTGGATGGTGGTTTCAGACATTCTGGAAAATAATCGCGGCGACGTTCTGGAGTGTGTGGAGAAGAATGGAAGTGTTCTGTAATGGTGAGAACACACCTTTCAAGATATTTAATACGGACGGTGAACGGGAAAAGGGTTCACCCATGTCAATTCCTACACCCGTGCCTCAAATGTCACTCTCTGCAATCCCTATTGACCCCATCTTGCTTAACGACGGCGGGGGTCGCTTTCGCTCCTTTGAAGAGATTCAGTATCTTTCTCGACAAGTATATCATACCCCACCTATGCCTGTTGCCGCTCTTAACGCTTCTGGACCCATCTCCACTGTGGAGGATTTCACGGCCCGTCAGTGGATGAAGTATATTGATCGTCAACTGCTTGACGTCGATCCTACCTTTGCCGTTGCTCCCCAGTCCGAATATTACGGTAGTGCTGAGCTCCCGGATGGTCAGATTCCCCATCGAAGCTCTGCGGCCAACGTCCTTCGAATTTTTCGCGACCGAACGACTGGCCGTCCTTATACCCTCGCTTGCCACGAGTTCACGTTCCATTTGGCCGCGCCTAATGACCTGCAGAAGGCGTGGCAGCTGGAGCTTTGTTACCCGTCTGATGCGCGAATGAAGGAGGTGATGGCGGGCATGGCGCCAGCGGGTGCTCTTGAACGGGGAGAGGTGATGTTCCCGATGCACGCCACGAAAGAAAGGCCGCCTATGTTTCCTCTTTTTAAGCGGGCGAAGGTGGATCTGGTAAGTAAAAATTGGGCAGATAGGAAACAAGGAGCTTACCGGAATCAGGAGTTACCCGAGAATATGTTTCATATGCACACAGTTCGTGAGAACGAGTCGATGAACGAGAGGCCGGTTACTGTTAATCCGGCGTTGGTTTCGAGGCCAACCGTGATCAAATCCAAGGAGGAGACGGATCTGGACACAGTTGCAGGCGTTCAGAAGAGTCTGGAAGAGGAATCTTCTGAACGCGAATATGAACAGTTTGTATTGCGTTTGGAACAAGGAGATGCAAGTCTGACCGACAGCGACGGCAGTTTGCCAGAGTTGGAGGATGCGGGTTCATCAAGTGATGTAGGGATTTGTCCTTACTGTTTCGACCACCAACACGCGTCAGTGATGGAATGCCTGCTCCAGGGGATCTCAGAGGCAATGGCGGACCAGCTGAATGGGATGACTCAATCAGAAAGGCAAGGTGAGTATGCATGTTCCAATTTCCTGCAACATTTTAATAACGCACCTTTATTAATTCTGCCAGCCCTTTTGATAAAGTGGCTGGAATCCCACTCCTCCGATGTTTTGCTCCTTCCTGACCAGTCGCCAGCGGTTCTTCAATGCACGTTTGAAGAGTTCATGAAGCGAAACCAAGACGCCGAGGAGGATGAAGAGAAAGAAGCTATCTGCTGATCTGCGCATCACCATTGATCGGACCTCTGCCCCGCCACCGGTTTTTCGGGCCGGTAACCTTTCAGCAGCTGCCTGCGTGGTTCCACCATCTTTTTCACGACGCGGACAAATCATTACTCGGGAAGCCTGGTCTAGTTTGTTGCCGTCCCCGCAAGATTCTACTGATGAATCTTTCGAATTTGTGAGGCGTATGCACAATCCCCCACCAGACGAATCAACATTTCTTGAGCCGGCTCGATGGAGCCCACTTATATCTCATTGGTCAGCGGGTGTTTCGGAATATACATGCAATTTATTCATGGAGGCTGAATCATTTATTAATAGGATCCATGAAATTACCGGGAACGACCCTTTCGAATCCGATATTAGTTCAAGCTCAAATAGTGTCGTCTTTTCCAGTACTTCGTCTTCGTCTGGGACGGAGGATAGCGTCGTCGATCCGCTGCAGAAATTGCCGCAGTACAACCCACCACCGGGAGAAATGGCGGAATTGCATACGGCGCTTTATTACTGGGGTGCTCCGCCAGATTGACACACGACGTTATGAAGATGAGCAGGGGTCTGAGCCTGCCGAGCTAGCTTTACGTGTCGTTCATGGATCTCTCCGGCGATTCATCGACTATGGGCAATGGCTACTGAGGAGACCCAATGTCTGAGGGTTTTTGCAGTTCGTCCTCCAACACCGTTCAGGCCGCTTAGTCCCCTTCCAAACTTTGTCGCGCATTTTTCTATCAACCCCGAAAGCCCTCTTGAATCATCCGCGTTGTTTACGCCTGATGCCAGTGACTCATCTGGGCCCAACCCTGCGCAGTCGCCCACATTGTTGGACTTCAGCTTACCATCGCCGCCTAATGCAAACCCATTGCCGCAAGAGGAGGTAAATTCTGAATCTGATCCGTTGGACCAGGAGGGGCGTGCAGATTCGCCGACAATGGGACGATACAGCTGCAGCAAACGCAAGGCACCAGATGATCAGAATGGGCGGCGCCAATGATCATTCAGTAAGTTTGCAGGCGACTTCCTTCGAAAGAGTACCGTTTCATGTGCAGCCTTCAAAGCAACCGGGATTTTGGATGCCAATGTGATTCGCAAATTTGCTGGAATCCGCTTGGCGACTATCGAAACGGCGCGATGCATGGAAGATATCGTGTGGAAGCTATATGGAATTAGTGAGCAATCCTTTCCAACCGAACCGCCCTGTCACCCATTGCTCCAAGAATACAAACTTGCGAAGATGTACACTGTACTTGATGTCCTTCGCCGCAACGGGAGGTTTCGACTGGCTAACAATCTTCACAATTTACTTTCCATTCGCCTTCGCGACAATTACGCCGTATCCCAGTTGCTCAACGCCCGATTTCTTGACGCGAATTATCCCGAGCTCGGAGAAGACTATCACAACTTGTTGTGCCATGCCAACGAGGTTCCAATACCTCCATCGGCAATGACCTCCGACCGTTTTCCTGTGGATGAGTACAAATCCACCACCGATTCCGAGATATCCGAGTACAGTGATGAAGAGGATTATGAAGAATGGCAGGGGTGGGGCCGCTTTCGGGCTGCTCACTCGGTTTGAAAGTACGTCGCTCTTTCTGTTCACCGTGGAGGTGCTGATATGGTACAGAAATTTCGAACCATACTCAAGCAGCATTTGGACGAACCTTACCGCCGGCACGGTTGTATTACGACAGCAGCAACATGGAGTTCGATATTGGATGAGTTTCGCATTTCGTACCGCCGGGTCGGTTGTAATTGGTCTTTGATATTGATGGAGGATGAGGGCCTGGACGTTACCTTCATTCTTCGATTTTTCTATCTCGAGTCTTACCGTCGGGATGGTTGTACAACAGTTACGATGCAGGGTGTGCAGAGGAAGGTGGATAACGAACAATGTATGTAGGATTGCTATCTTTTTCCTGTTCGCTATCTGGTATAGCCTGTTAGCCTTCCAAACAATCATAACTCGGCTAACAAAGATTTTGGTTCGAAATAAGAAGGAAAAAGAACTTATTTGTTTTGCCGCATTCCATGGAGAGTTATATGAGGAGCGAGTGTATAGGACGGAACAGTTAACGGATGAAGATCAAATGCAACAAGATTGGCAAGAGTTTGAAGAAGATGATGAGTTTGTACTCTACCCGGTACAAGTTTACGACCAAGATGAAACCGAATACCAATCGTTTATGCTTTATCAGCGAAAAGGGTCTAAGTCGAGAATAAAATCGGAAACAACAACACAGGGAGATTCTGAGTTTTATCCCGTAGAAGTTGCTCACAATACGGGAACGAGCTTCGAAATTTTTACTATGTATAAGCGAGTCGACAAGAAAGTCAAACCGGTTTCAACTACCTTTTCTCCAGATTATGAAGTGAAATGATGCATTCCAGAAGACCCGTTGTTGACATTACCCGTTCTTGAGTCTCGTCCGCCGGTGTTTCAATCCAGTGAAAGACTAAATGAGACTCGGTTGAAAACATTGGAGATAAACAAGGATGGATTTTTGTCCAAGGAAGAAGAACAGTTGTTTGTTCGAGTAATGGAATTAAATCAAAGAGCTCTGGCGTTTGAAGATTCTGAAAGAGGCACATTTCGTGATGATTATTTCTCGCCTTACAAGATTGCCACTGTTCCGCATGTGCCATGGGAATACAAGAACATTCCAATTCCGCCTGGCATTTTGCACAAAGTGATTGAGGTCTTAAAATTAAAGATGGAGGCAGGTGTTTACGAGATGTGTCAATCTTCTTACCGATCTCGATGGTTTTGTGTTTTGAAGAAGAATGGGAAACTTCGAATTGTTCACGATTTGCAACCACTGAATAAGGTCTCAGTACGGGATGCAGGAATGTTGCCAATAGTGGACAACTTTGTGGAAGGATTTGCGGGACGCCAGTGCTACACCGTTTTTGATTTGTACTGGGGATTTGATGCATGAAAAATGGAACCCGAAAGTCGCGACATGACTGCTTTCATGACACCATTAGGGTTACTAAGGATTACATCCATGCCTACTGGATACACCAATTCGCCAGCGGAGTTTCAGAAGTGCATGGTGTTCATGTTGCGTGATGAGATCCCTGGGATTGCCAGCATATTTATTGATGATTTACCTATTAAAGGACCTGCAACGGCATACCTGGATGCCAATGGCCAGCCAGAGACGCTTGAAGACAATCCAGGAATCCGGCGGTTTATATGGGAACATGCACAAGACGTTCACCGAATTATGCATAAAGTCGGATGCACCGGAGCAACCTTCTCTGGTGTTAAGGTTCAATGTTGCAGACCAAAAGCATTAATTGTTGGACAAGAGTGTTCTGCCCAAGGAAGAACTCCAGACGCAAAGAAGGTTTCGGCAATCATGGATTGGCCAGTCCTAAAGACACCCCAAGAAGTTCGGAGATTTTTAGGGTTATGCGGAACAGTCAGGATATGGATTCCTAAGTATTCAGAGATTATTCGGCCGCTCACCGAGCTATATCGGAAAAATCATGAGTTTGAATGGACTGAGAGGCGTGAATGGGTATTCAGTCGGATCAAGTGTTTAGTTGCCTCTGCGCCAGCTTTGCGTCCAATCAACTATGACTCCAACTGTGCCATAATTTTGTCTGTTGATTTGAGTAAGGAAGCCGCAGGAATGATTTTGTTTCAGCTAGATGAACATGGAATTCGAAGGCCAGCCAGATATGGATCAATTCCCATGAGTGATCGAGAGTCCCGATATTCACAGCCAAAATTGGAACTGTTTGGACTGTACCGCGCTCTTCGGCATTGGCGTCTGTACATTATTGGAGCCAAAACATTGCAGGTGGAGGTTGATGCCAAATACATTCAAGGTCTTCTGAATAACCCTGACCTCCAGCCAGACGCAGCAGTGAATCGGTGGATCCAGGGAATATTAATGTTTCATTTTGCATTGATCCATGTACCTGCAACTAAGTTTCAGGGACCTGACACGCTTTCTCGATGCGAACCAGCGGAGGGTGAGGACAGTTGAAAGTGACGATGACTCCTGGCTAGATGAAATAGCCTTATTCATACAGATCAACTGGGAAGAAGTTTCCAATGAAGCGATATCGTTACCATCCTGCATGCTAGCCCGCCAGGGGCAAGAAGATTTTCTCAAGGACGTTTTTCGATTCCTAAGCACCTTAGAGGCTCCTATTTTTGAGTCGCCCCAGAAGCATGCACGGTTCATCCAACAGGCAACCTGCTTCTTGATTCATGAAGGGAAGTTTTTAAAACGAAACAAGAAAGGACCTCCTCTGAATGTAATCATGGAACCAGAAAAGCGGTTGCGAATACTCACGCAAGCACATGAAGAATTAGGGCACCGCGGAATTCAGCCAGTTTGGGATCTTTTGAAAGTCCGATTCTATTGGCCTAAGCTTTATAACAATATCAAACATCATATCGCTTCCTGCCATAAATGTCAGGTTAGGAGCACTCGGAAACTGGAAGTACCGGTTACTTCTACGACACCTGCGGTATTATTTCAGACCATTTACATCGACATAATGATGATGCCTGAAGCAGCCGGATTTAAAATGATCGTTGCAGCAAGAGATGATCTTTCAGGAACCTGTGAAGCGCAGGCATTAAAGACAAAGACTGCAGAGGACTTGGCCAATTTCTTTTGGGTCCACCTTTATTGTCGATATGGATGTCCACGGAAAGTGGTCACAGATAACGGATCTGAAGTTAAAGCGGGATTCCGAGTATTGATGAAAAATATGAACATACCGCACGTAAAAATTTCACCATACAATAAACACGCTTCGGGAGTGGTGGAACAAGGACATTTCACACTGAGAGAAGCAATTACTAAGTCATGTGGCGGAAATATTCATATGTGGCCAGAAAAGCTCGCAGCTGCACTACTCGCAGACAGAGTAACTGTGAGCCGGGTAACAGGTTTTTCGCCATTTCAATTATTGTATGGAGTTGATCCTGTATTGCCTTTTGATCTTGCAGAAGCTACCTTTATGGTAAGCGGATTTCGCACCGGCCTTACGACGGCCGAATTATTGACTCTCCGAATTCGGCAACTGTCGAAACATCCCAGGGACATTAAACGAGCCACTGAAGCTTTGAAAAAGGCAGGTTTAGATCGAAGCAACAATTTGAAAGACAATTCATCAAGAAGTTACAGAGGGACGAATATAAGAAGGGTGAATTGGTGCTGGTAAGAAATGTTGGGATCGAAATGGAGGTCAGTTCTAGGAAAAAGACAGATGATAAATATTTTGGACCATATGAAGTGGAACGAAAGAATCGTGGCGGAGCGTACATCTTGAGGGAGTTGGACGGGACGTTATTCCGACGTAACCCCACAGGCGCATTCAGGTTGCTGCCCTATATAACCCGGAACCATTGGTTATGCAGCAAAGTGAGTTAGAAGATAACACAGAAGAATCAGAAGAAGAAGAAGAGGAAGGCTGTTTTGAATCTTCCGAAGATGACTAGGGCAAATCAGGTAATTTACGCGAGATAGAACATTGGAGTAGGCCAGGGCTGGCGGGGATTAACACAAATAGACAACATCAAACTCAAAACAAAAGTGCAATTTACGGAAGAAGAAGATCTGCAGGCAAGGGATATAAAACATTGCCAGGGATGAACACATACATTTTTTTCGTCCCTCTGTTTTTGTCTCTCAGCTTTTTCATCCGTTGAATCCCCTGCTTTCAAAATAACCAGCCATGGACACCTATATACCTGATCCCGATCATTTGCGAAGAGCCCTGACCCTTGCCGGAAGCCAAGAGACTCCGACCAATAGCAATGTAATCATGCCTCTTATATTTTCTGAACACGACCGTCATGACCTTTATTTCTTCTGCGTCTACAGGATGAATATTTGGAGGGAGAACAGTACATCCATCGCCGGATTGTTGAACAGCATGCTCTCCCAGGCCCTGACCATCTCGATATCTCCCATCCACGCACTTATTCTTCACCAAATCTCGCCACTGGGCACCGAGATGCAATTTATGCAGACCATCTCATACCCAACCTTCCTTTCTTTCATCCGTTCGGATATGGACATGAACCCGCATCCGCACCTCCCGATCTCGAACGATCTGTATGGTCGCCTTCCCCTGAACAAGATGATCAGCACACCGATCTCCATGACTTTGGGGCATACCTTGAATCCGGAAGTCCTGAAGCCTTGCGAACAGCTCGTGAAGAGGAAGCTTTGCGCTGTCGCCGGCTCTCTGCGGGACTCATCCAGATGCTTGTGCCTCCCCTCCACGACATCCATCCCACCGACCACGAAGTCATTAGAATTCATCCGCCCAACGATCTGACTTCCGATGCCGAGATCATATGGCGGATGAAGTCGTTCCAGATCATGATCGTGCATCTGGAGACTTTGAACGCAGCAGCAGCCTCTAATCCCTTGATGTGCGAGACCACACTCTTTCCGGATTTCGTTTGGCGCAGCGCAGATGAACCCGATCTTTTCGAATTGTGAGGGCTGCCCAGTCGTATTTTCAAGAAAGGCGATGAAATAGACTGCTATGGGATGCTGGAAGGGATTTGGAAGATGGTGGAAAAGAAGAAACGTAGTCATCGATGGGACATCACGAGCACAACGGAGCCGGAAGAGTGGGCATACATCTTGGTTCGCGACGAGACCACTGGTCAGGAGACCATTCTGAAGATGGCCGCTCGCTATTTCCACCCCACCACTTTGGCGATCCAGGTGCGCAAGACTATCCACAAGGTGAAATCCGCCTTGAGTCTACGATCCCCATCTCGCCATCGCCCCAAGAAGTCTAAAACGCATGATGGAGGACTCTGATTTTCCACGAAGGCGGCGTGTCCCTTTTTGGATGATGCATAACTACCATGCTGCCCACATATCGCTCCTTCTGGACTACCTCTCATATCCTACACAAGTACTTTTGATTCGACTTTGTTGAACTACCCTGATTGATACCGCCTCTTTTCCTGAAACATGCAGTTCTTTCTTGGCCTTGCGCGCATAGAGTGACTGAGGGCAGTCATTTTTTTTCTGTTCACGGCGGATGTGCCATATGAAATATGTTTGACAAGAATATGCGCGCAAGCCCAATAAAGAGTGGTAAAAGGAATTAAAGAAATAAATATTCAAGACTCATTAGTAAGTGTTCATGACTAATGATGATGGGATCACGAATGAGTCACAAGAGACTGGTTCAAATCAGAATGAGTCATAATGAGTCAGAATGAGTCAGACAGAGTCAAAAGAAGTGCGCGCTTCTTGAGGGAACCAGATTCTATATAAGGAAACACCAGGAAGCTATATAAGGAGGAGTGAATCTGCAGAATGGAAGTAGTTTATCTCCCACGCTCTGTACTAGGTAGTCCAATATTGACTTCTTAGCTGCTTTTGTCCGAGTTCTCAAACTCTTGAGTCTCTTTCGAAGCCTTTCATTTGATTTGATCCGATCACCTGACCTGACTGCAGAACAAGCCGCAGTTGCTGTTACAGAGATGCTTACGACCGCTTCCGCTTATGTAAGCCACCTGTTAGTTAATTGATTTTCACGCACCTTTTCCTTTAATAAAGAGATTTGTTGAGGCATTAAGGACACCTGAAGATCTTAAGAAATAAATACATTTCTTGAGTCTTTAAGAGGAACTTTATTTCCATCGCACAACAGTGTGATAAGGACCGCGGTGTCGGTATCAAAAGATATGTGATTCAAATTTGACTGTGTTCATCCTCTAGAGGGGAAGGTATAGTCGAACGATAGAGCGGAAGGTCGGTGCGCGAATCGGCCTTGTATGAGCAGTAGGTGTGTGTGTGTGTGTGTGTGAACAGTTATTTGTGGAGACCGTTCGTCTCCTAGGTGTGGACGTGTGTGGCAGGCCTGTTGTCAGTGAAAACGGTAGAGAAGATGTAAATGCCTAGACCTGGTTCCCCGTACAAGTGTACTGGAACCCTAAATGTGTTGCCCTGTCTGCCTTCCTTTGTGTGCTCTTCCCCTTAGAACCAGCGCTGGAGATGTGATGTGTGTCGCACAGACGATGGCACCGACATTGTTCAGTCGACAGTGAGACAGTTGGTCTTGTTGGCTACAGACGGCGATTTGTATGTGATGGCTTCTCTCCGGGCCTGTTTTCTACAGAGCGAGGCTCGCAAGAATGGTGATCCTAATCAAGGAAGCCTGGGATTGTGACACCAGGTCTGGTGAGGAGGGACCCTGCTGATGGAGGTGTGGGAGGTGAGACACCGATGAACAAGTGAATGTAAGAGATGTGGCCTGTCTCCGGCTGTGGGGCGAGGAGAAGGGTGCACAAGAGGTACAAGGTCGGGGAAGGCTGGGAGTACCCCCTTTAGATTGAGTGAGAGTGGTACAGTAAGTGGGGGAACACCCCGGAAGCTACTTCTGCAGGCTGGAAGGTACTGACTACTCCTACTAGATGTGCTCCCTTTTATACCTCCTCGACGACTTCCCATGTTTCCAGAGGTGCCATGTGGTCGCAGGTGTTTCCAGGGGGGGAGGGGACGTCATGAGGTGTTTCGGGGTGCATATACAGCAGGAGAATGGGGCGCACCTCAGAATATGTCTGGAGCTTCAGGCACGGCTTGGTAGTTGCGTCGGTGGGTGCTCAAGTTCTCAGGGAGGAGGAGAGACAGATGGTCTCCCTCGGCTAGTCAATGTGTTGTGTGAAGTGGGGGACGGGCAGTGTCGGGATATCCTCTGTCTCGTCCGACAGGTCGGTGTCAGGCATGGGGTAGGTCCATCCGGTGCGAGAGATCATCTGGGAACAGAAAATAGGGGGAGGTTGTCCACGCGCCACGGGAGGGGATCGGTCGTATCCTGTCGATGATTTACTGGACGCCGCATGGCGATGTGCTCCGTGTGGGGCGCACCAGTCTCATTTGTTGGAGATGTGTATGCGGAGGGTGGCTCCGCATCGTAGGAAGGCTCGAGAGTCCTGGATCATGGGGCACGGGTCGTATCCGGGTGACGATGGTGCAGGAGCAGGCTCGAATGGCGGGGAAGACAATGCGGATGGTGGAGAGAGTGTTGGTCTCACTCGGAAGCTGCTTCTGGTAACGTAGAATCCCGTTTAGGAAGATCTGTTGTGTACGTCCGAGCTTGTCCTGTCATTCATGCAGATGGTTCGCAGGGGCCATGAAGCGACGAGCGGTGCGTAGCACGCTCGGAGACCTCACAATGGACACGTAGTGTGGCAGACAGACAGAACCCTATGAAAGAGGATATGGGAGGATATAGACAAAAGAGACAACGAGGGAGGGAAGGAGAAAAACTCTGAGCTGACCAAGCAGGGAGGCGGTGCTCTCTGCCCAATCCCCGTAGTCCTGCTAGACTATCCAACATTGATTCTGTGTTGATTCTGGAAAACATTGATTCTGGTGTTGATTCTTGATCTAAAATTGATGCCGCAATTGATGCCTGAATCGACGTGAGAATCGACGTCGATTCTCATCTTTGACTTCCCCTAATGTCGAAAAAGATAATTGATGCGATAACAAAAGAACTGAAAAAGAAAGAACATAGCAGCAACTCGTTTCGATCGAGTGACCTCGGGGTTTCATCGTTGTTACGATAAGTATGGGCCCCGCGCGCTTCCAGCTGCGCCATGCTGCTGTATTGGTGTCAGCGTCTCATATGACTAGGTAGTGATTTGAGTCAGACTGAGCGTAACCTTCCGATATCTCTCGGAAAAAATGAAAATAACTAAATTATGATTAAATTAATCTGCATGTAGCTCATATGGTTTACCTTCAAGCTGAGCTTGCGTAAACCACATGTACACTGAAGTGAAGAGAAACGCACAAGGCAGTCGTCCATCAAATTTCGGACCTTTCGGCTTTTCGATCATGATGGATGTTTTGTGTTGGCGCTCCCAGCACGCCTCACATCGTTCGACAGAGTCTCGGGCTCTTCTCACTGGACTAGGTCATTTTCCTGACTTGCCACTGGGGCCTGATATTGTGTGTTATATACCGATTCAAGTCCGGGCCTAACTTTTTTTTGGCAGCGAAGCGCGCCATGTCTGGCGTCAATCGGGAACATGCTGTGGTGCTGCCCACCGAAATATTAGCAGACATATTCGTAAAGTGTCTTCCCACCCCATCCGAGTCTGAGTACCGCTGGATCTCTGTTGTCGATGGACTCCACACACTTTCCCCTTCCCAAGCACCTCTTCTTGTCTCCAGCGTATGTCGGCGCTGGCGCGAAGTGGCACTATCCACTCCCCGTTTATGGCTATCCCTCGACCTCCACCGCAGAAAGCAAAGGAAAGACACGGACAGAACCGGAGTACTATCCTCCGTGTTGGCACGTTCGCTCCCCCATCCGCTATCCTTCGACATGCAACGTTCCTGCCACGCCGGAGATGTGAAAGAAATCATTCGCCATTGCGAACGATGGGGCGCGGTCGAGCTTCTCCTCCCTGAGAGCGATCCCCATGTGTTCGACGAAGTGCGCGGACGACTTCCTCGCCTGGAAAAACTCTGCTTGAATCTGGAGTTCCAGACCCCACATGTCGTCAAGTCCTTTGCGGAAGCGTCACAATTGAAAAACCTTTCTCTTCTCTCCGGGAACTTGGAATTGGGTTCAGTTGTCCTTCCGTGGCACCAACTCACCCATCTCACTTGCGAGGATTTTACCGACGTCGAATGTGTCGACATGCTTCGACAATGTCCTGCACTTGTCGAATGCCACTTGATAGGATACGATAACGACCGCTCCACGGATTCAATCATCTCCTTCCCGCCAATCGTGCATCACCACCTTACCTGTCTCAAAATTCACGGAACCTCCCACATGGACCTCGTCCGGCTTCTGAAATTGCCGTGCCTGCGCGTTCTCAAATTTAGCTTTCAACATTTCGCCTCTGACAACGATGACGGGATTCTGGTCTCATTCCTGACCCGGTCGCGCTGCCGGTTGAAACGCATCTGGCTATGGAATGCGACTGACCTAAGCCTACTCCGATGTGTACCGTTTCTCACATCCCTCGTTACTCTCGAAATTCGCTCTCACACTGTCTTCCTGACCGACAATCTCCTTCGTTCGCTCAGTGACCGTGCGGTGCTCCCGAAACTGCAAAAACTGGACATCGATGTCCTTTTGGAGTATTGGGGAGCCCATGATTGGACAGAGAATCTCATGCGGGAGATGATTCTCTCGAGGTGCCTCCGCTCTGGCAACTCCACAGACGTTCGCCTACAAATCTTTCGACTTGTGTACAAGCCACACGAGGACGAGGACGACACTGGGCTGATGACATTGGCCGCAGAACTCGAGCCCCTCCTCGCTCACACAATGGTGGAGTTCAGAATTAGCGCCGACTCGACAACTTGGATGTAGGACGCAATAGATACATTCACTGTTTTTGGTGTTCCTCCACGGCAAGCCACCCTATCCCCTGAAACGACCGCTCATCATATATATTGACCGTCTCCAGAAGCATGTTGCGATCCCTCTGCAACGCGTCACGCGTCATAGCTGCCACCCTACGGTCGGTACGACGCTCAAGTGCCTCGCAGAGTTTCTTGCAGTTGTACCTCGAAACAAATGCGACACGGACGCGCGAGGCCATGGTCGCGCGGCGAAACTTCTCCCGTTCTCGCCGCCCGTACCATCGGCGGGATTTTAGGGCCGCCGCCACCGCCCCCACACACGCGTCGTCGAGACGGTCGAGGAGAAGCATCCCGCCGCTGTTGCTGCTTGCACTGAAATTGTATGCCTCGCTTAGCCTGTCCCGTCCTCACTGCTTGCGGAATCTTGTCGCGTGGGCGATATTTCGAGGGCATGACGTGCCGCGAATAGCGGGCGTCGAACGTTGGCAGCCGGTGCAGTGCGGAGTGAAAAACAAAGAGCTGATGCGAGTGACAGTGCTGGCGCTTATTGGGACCCACAAACAAATTTCGCCCATGCCCAGACTTGCTATATGCGGAGAAGAAGCGACTCGCACTGAGGGGAGGCTCGAATATTTCTGAGGCTCTTCACAGTCGCGAGTCATTGACTGCATCTGTACCTGTCCGTGCTCACGTAGATTAGGGATCATGTACATCTTGCATGTGCTGTTACTTCGGAAATCTTGCAATACAGTACGCCACCGCAACCAACAGTTACCATGCTATGACATTCGGCCCTTGTTCTTTGCCGAAGCGGCGGATCAGACATCCAAGGCGGACGGGGCGGAGACGGCGAAGGCCCAGACTTCGCCAGTCTTCTCCATACCATCGACGACCAGATTCGAGATCGAGTGCCATACACCAAGCTCGAGGATGTTAGCAGCATCAGGCCGTCTCTCCATATCGGCTCAGACCTCTGTCTGCTCCTCCAGGCTCAAGGATTCCAGACTGTGGGGGGACTTTTTGAGACATACGAGATAGACTTGGTGGCGCACTTCGACGCGGGAGATGTGAGTTCCCTGAAGACAACCTTGAAGAAGTTTGCCCAACTTGTGAAGACTCGTAAAATCTAATTCTGTATTCTGCTTTTTTTTTGTAATTCAACCGATTCGTTATCTTTCCCTCGTCGTCTACACCTCGAGATTGTAATTCCCATATTTCGTTCTTACGTTCACGTTAACTGCGTCTTCGTCGCGTATTCTCGTTTCTGTGGCGTACAAGGCCTAAGGAACTGCCAGTCCACGGTCGGCACTAGCTAGCTACAACCGGATACAGGACCATACCATCACGCCGTCGTCGGGGCCTTCCGAGACAAGAAGCGACGGATGATACTCCCCCTGCTTCTGTAACACAGCTTCTACACGAACAGTGCCTTTGGGGAAAATACCCTCCCATAATTGGATCCATGACTCGGGAGAGTGGCAGAACATTTGTTGGCCTCTGGGGATTACGTCGTGTCTCCAACCCTTTTTTTCTCTTCCGACATGGAAGCCGAAAATCATTGAACCGGGAAGCGGGCATAGCAGGCCCGCCACCAAGTATGCAAGCTCCGTCTGCTTCTGTTCGTCGAAAAGGTGGAAAAAGTAGGAAGCGTGCAAAATGGATATCTGCCCGTTGAGAGTGGTTAGAGATGCGAGGTGTGACAGTGCCGGAGATGGAGTGCTTGACGCTGAGGCCGAGGTCGAGACTGGCGCCAGGGTAAGGAAACTAGGGTCGAACACGTCCCCTGCCAGGAATGAGACAGGAAAGGTGCCCGGTGTGGATTGGAACAATTCGTGCCCCAAGTCCCAGAACTCTGCAGCGAACTCAAATTACGAGGCTGCTAACTTCTTGTGCCCTAAACACGAACCTCGACGCAAGTCGGTTGCAAGTAAATTTTGCAGAGGATATCCATCGGCTGCTACTTTTCTTATATCCGTGCCGACTAAGTTGCTCGTATAAGTGTCCAGTAATTTCAGCCCCAATTTATGCGTACAGCAAGAGCCAAGATCAAGCATGATAGCGTCAGGTCTCTCACGGACCAGCGACATAACAGCGGGGTAGGCAGGCAGACGGTGTATCCTTATCCTGAAATTGATGATGAATACCGAATAAAAAATGGTCAGAAATCTGAGGCACGTACCTCGCGAACGAGAACGATATGATGCAAAAATATGGGAAGTACTGGCGAGACCTCATTCAGATACGATCCTGGGGTTCTATAAAGGCCCGACCTCGTATGCTTTGGCTTGGACAGCCATGACGTGCTTCTTCAATGCGTCTGGATCATATATTCCCGTCTGTGATTTCAGGAACTCCAGCTCTGGCCCGTCATCGATCTAGGTCAACTGAAAGTAAACCACTGGACCAGGACGGCGTAAAGAAATTGACGAACTTGAAGGGCATCCCACAAGTTCTCATCGAGAGGGAGCTTGATGCCCTCCATGTTGCTGGCTCATCGATTTGTGACGGGCTTATATGGCCAAATAACCTGACTGTTTTTAACTTCCAATCCAATTGCTCGGCGTATGGCACCTGACCAAGCTTCTCAGCAAGAGTGGGAAACGCTTTTAAGGACAGTAAAACAAGACAACACTGATATTAAGCAATAAGAACGAAACACCATTCATCAAGATCGCCGTTTTCGTCCTCCCGCCCCAAGTAGCAGTCCTAGTTCTCCCGGGCGCCTTTTCCTTCTCCTTCTCGGGTCGACTCTCCGTGTCACTCGAAGAGCTCAGCCGCGACGACCTCCGGGTCTGCACCTTTTCGACCGTCGCTTGTCGAGGCGGAAGCGGCGCAAGCCGATCTCCCTCCTCCTCTTCCTCTGCGTCATCCGCAGACCCATCCTCCGACTGATCCATAAGCGAGCCAGGCAAACTCCGGCTCAGCTCCTCCTCCTGCGGCGCCTTGCCGCGCCCCCGCGCCCGCGCGGTCGTTCCTCTGGTGCTCTTGGCGGCGGGCTTCGCGGTGCTAGCCTTCGTCGCCGCAGCCCTCCGAGTCTGTCGTGCCGGAGCCGGCGGCGGCGGCGGTTCTGCAACCTCGGGCTCGGGCTCAGGCTCGTGTTCGTCCTCCGTAACGAACGCCCCGGGAGGTACTCGTTTGGCATCCACGGGCGCCTGCCGGGTCCGCCCTCGCTCTCCCCCTCCCGCGCGCTTAGCCGACCGCACGGGTTTGCCCCCGAAAACAGAATACCCTAGCCCTTCGTCCTCCGCCGGCTCTTGGGCCTCGTCCTCATCTTCCCTGCCCCTACCCCTACCCCCGCCACGCTCAGACTCGACAGCATCCTCACCCGGCCCCATCTCGACGTCTCCGCTCGCTTCGGCCGCGCTGACTTCGTTGAAGCCCGGAAACGGTGCGGGGGCGGGAGGCGGGGGTGGCTGGTAGAACGCATTCTGCTTTCTGCTCGCCGAATCGAAGAGGGACTTCGGGCCGCCATTGTTGGCTGACGAGCCGGAAGCCAAAGGGGCAAAACGGCTGGTCGACTGCCCAAGGGAGGAGAATGCGTTTATCGACGCGTTCAGTGGCTGGCGCCCGGAGGGAACCGTGGGTTGGGCGGCGAGGCTGCCTTTTGGCACGTTTGAAATGGGGATGATAGGTGCAGGGGGACGGGGGGAGGACGAGGAGGTGTTGAAAGCGAGAGGCGGGAAGACACTGGTGGCGGCTTGTGATTTTGCGCCGAATCCGCCAAACTTGGAAGCAGAAAGAGGGGGGTCTTGTGCTCCCTTTGGGGCAGCAGACAAGACCGGAATCGGAACGCTGGGCAGCGGCGGGATGGCAGCAGCGGGCGCGGGAGGTGCAGGGCCTTGTATATTCTCCCATGACATACTCATGTCCCAATCCCGACTGCTGCTTTCAGACATCGATCCGCCGCTCGGTGTCTGAGTGACAGGGACGGGGTTCTCTAGTTCTAAATCTAGAATTGCCCGCTCTGCAAGTGGTAGTGCGGCATACAGATCCTGGACCATCTTGGTTCGCTCTGCCTGCGGCCCCAGCTTTCCGGAGGAGGCGGAAGAAAACTGCCGGTCCATTTTTATGGCGTCTGAGTACTTGCCAGTTTGTATTAACCGGACACATATCAAGTTTTGGAGGGCCGCAATGCCGGCCGGGGGGAGTTTTGAAGGTGGTGTCGCGTACGATTGTAGGAGGTGCTGTTCGTACGGTGTGAGCGCGATCCCGAGCAGCTGAATGAGCGCATCGCGGCGTGGAGTGGCTATTCAGTCAAATGAATGAGTAGTTGATTGGATTGAAACCCCAAGACGTACGAGTGAAGCACCAGTCCAATATCTTTTGGAGTAGCCGGGGACGCGTCTCGTGTTTCTCGCTGAACGTCCGTTGGAACCGCCATGCTTCTGACAGACTTGATTCGGCGAGCGCGGTAGTATATATATCAATGTCGTCCGGCTCTGTTAGGACGGGTTTAGCCGTGCGGACGTATTTGAGGACAAGTGGCATCGGCTTGGGATAAAGAGAGATGGCTTGAAGAATCTTAGATGCGTAGTCCGTGTTAAGACGGGCGTCGGAAAGAATGGAAACCGCGCTCTATAATACGCTCAACAGCCACTCGGAAGGTAAACATTACAAACACACCGGAATATTGATTCCCGCGTCCAGGTTCCAATACGCGTCTTTACTTGTAGGTTAGCTTTACGCGTCTGATATTCCAGTTTTAGTTCGTACCAGAGAGAGACGAAAACTGCGGCGGGATGCATTTCTCCAGCTTGTACCTGTCTTCCCGTCCATCCTGGTACCATTTCAACAGGAAATAAACGAGGCAATCCCGTTTCAACGCGTCATATGTCGAGGTATGAATTGCCTCGAGCAGCCGGTGAAACGAGGCGATGTCCACCGGAGGGTACAGCGTGTCGGGTTCCCGAATGCCGCCAGACGTCAAGAGGATGTCAATAGCAGGAGATCCCCCATTGCGGCCCTCCGTCGTTCTATCTGCTGTGGCCTGGGGTCTCGCCATGCGAATCCATCCGCGGAGAGGTCGAAGTACAAGAGAACGGCGGGGGGTACGGTGGTGTCCATTGAGGGCGGACGAGCAAGTGACTCAGTTTCTAATAGTCGTTTCCGAGAACCTCGCTCTGGTTGGGAGGTTGGAGGTGCAGACCGTGCAGTTATGGTTGAGGTTGGCAAGAACTTTGAAAAGAAACAACCGCTCGAGTCCCAATTTGGAAATTTAGAAATTACTACGCTGTTACATATTGGAATCTTGGATTCAAAAGGCAGGACGATGCAATTTAGAGCATGTGTTTTTTAAAATTTCTACAACAAATGGACAAATGGAAAAGCCAGCTGGAGTTGCGAGCACTCTAATCAATTCTTCGGGGTGTGATAGGAACAAGTGCCCACAGAACAGGGAACATCGCCATCCTGCACCATAATCATAAGGTCACGATCGGAAGACGAGGCAAGGCAGCTCACATGGAGATTAATCTGCACACAGTCAGAAATGTCAATCGGCAACTGAACAGAATGAGGCCAACGTACAGTGGCTGTAAAGCCTTGATTCCGGTCTTCGAAGCGATGGCACCAGTTATAAAAGGAAACAGCGCGCTTCCCGCCTGGCCAAAGCCGGCAATCCACCCGATAGACCCGGACAAGAGCCACCGCGGTACTATTCGCCCAGCGTGGTTCATGACAATGGGGTACATGGGTCCCAGGACGACGCCGATTAAGGAGACCGATACGGCACCTCCGATGAGAGATGGAACGAACCATACAACGAGTTCCAGGCTTGGGTACCGGGAATGAGCGAGGGTCGAGAGATGGATGCGTGAAGAAGAAATACCCAATTGCGAGGACGGCGTACAGGTACAGCACACGCTGTTCACCGACCTGGAACGAGTCATATGTATGGGTTCTAAGACGTATCGATTTCCGTACCTTTTTATTCAGCCATAGCAAGACGAGTCGGCCGACCATTATGCCTATATTTGTCTATCAAACGATAGGAATGCATACGTCGAAGCACATACCACCAAAGAAACCAGACGAGATATAGCCAGAAGACGCCCCTCCGCCGCGAACATCGATGATATAGGTTGTGATCCAACCTCGAATTAATCGTCAGTCCACGAAGTGAGAAATATGGTCGTGCGCACCGCCGATCGTGACCTCCACGCCAACGTAGACCAGTGTAAAGAACGCCAAGATGTGGACGTTCTTGAGAGAGAGGATCTGCCGGAAGCTGCTGTGGTCGCTTGTGTTTGATTCACCGGCGGCCTCACCGATGAGAGCAAGGCACTCTGTATAAAATGAATAAATCACGATAAAACCGCAACGCAAGGCCACCGACCATCCTGCGTTCGGCCGCGGAAAGTCAACGTGAGAGCGATGACATTAGCGAGGGCTAAGCCGAGAGAAACAAGGTAGTGGAACGACCAGTGCTGCATCTGAGCAAATCTAGTTGCGACGAGAGGTGCAGACAGAGCACCGGCGCCTAAATGAGAGTTAAACTACTATTCCGCCGAGAGAATATAGATCGTCACCGTAGCTGCGGGGGGTATCAGTAAAACCCACTGATTTGGGCGAATGAATCTGACCTGGCGTGTAACATTCCCATATAAAGCTCTGAGTTATGCTTCAAACTGGCCACATAAGCATTAGTGTCTCGTAGACAGACGCTGAAAACAGTGCAAGCTCGTACCTCGCTACATATGCATTGGTCTGGGCGTTCTGGATTTCGGTCCTCGTCAGATCTTCAACAGGATGGGACTCTAGCCGTAACGGACCTGAATGGCAATGCCGAATCCGGTGAAGATGAATGAGAGAACAAACAGCGGGAATGGCGGGGCCGCCGCTTGGATGCAGTATGTAACAACTTGGAGGAGGGCACCTGCACAACGGAGTAGTGTGAAGGAGATGTGTCGAGGTGCCACTGAAGCGCGTACCGAGGACAACCATGCGCCCGAACCCGATTTTGTCGGTCCAGTGCACGTTCATCATCGCTCCCGAGATAAATCCCTAAGATTCAATGAGGTGAGCGAATGTCTGGACGTCAGAACAAATTGACTTGCGACACACGAAATCACGAATGTCAGGGATATAAGGAGGAAAGAGGCCTAAGAATTGTGTTATAACTTCATGAGGCAGTCGCCGCCGATGAAACCCACATCGTAGACTTTTTGCACTCGAGGTATTAGGGGACCATTCGAACCTGGTTCTCAGTTAAAATCGAAAGATTCGATTCAGTTCCGCTCCTCGACATACCATCGTTCCAACCTAACAGCGCGGTTTAACAACCAGTCTTTGCTATACGAGCTCAAAGTCGCGCCTACCTGCGAGGAACATCGAGAAACAGATCGCGCAAAGGTGAAGCCGTGCACGAAGACCGCGGCCGCCTCGTGTCGACTCGTGGTCTTCACCGCGGTGTCCATCCAAATTCAAGCTAGTCACAGACTGTTCGCCAGGCGTCGTAGGCAGGGAAGGGCCTATCCCTATCCCATTCAACGGTATCGGCTGGTGCTCCATTGTGGGGTTTGGGAATGAGCTGAACAACGCACTTCGCGGTGTAAATTCAGGGTTGGGCTTATCAAGACACCCCAGGTGCTTATCAAGACCTCAGGGTCAAGGGCTGCGTTAACGTTGAACCTGGTCAGCGGGCAAACTTCGGCTAAAACTCAAAATGAAATATCGGTCCGAAAGGCCGAAGGATGTAGCTTGACAGCACAACAGCTCAAAACAAAACAACGCTCAAATCCATTTTAGGTAAAAAAAGAAGTAGTTTCTAGCAGCAGTCATTCGGTCCGGTTAGAGTCGCCCGTCCAAGGCTTAGTATCAAACTTTTACGGGAATCCGCACTTCGAATGAATTAGTCTATCCGACGGGGCACCCCAGGAATAAGTGCCCAGAGAACAACCATGAAGGACATCATAGAGATCAGTCTCCAAAAAAGAATCAGCGAAGAACAGATGGGGTGAAGAGAACGACGACATACAAAGGCTGCAGCGCTTTGATCCCCGTCTTCGACGCAACGGCGCCTGTGATGAACGGGAACACCGCACTCCCCGCCTGGCCGAACCCCGCAATCCACCCGATGGAGCCGGTGAGGATGTAGCGCGGCAGGACGCGACCGGCGTAGTTCATCGTGATGGGGTATATGGGGCCCAGGAGCATCCCGACGAGCGACACGGCCACGGCGTCGCCGATTAAGGACGGCACGAGCCAGACGATGAGCTCCAGTCTACCGAGAGGGTGGTATGTAAGAACAACGTCCGCATAAATGAGAAATAATCCTACCCAATGGCGAGAAGGGCGTAAAGATAGAGCACACGGCGTTCACCGATCTAGGAAATTAAAAGTTAGATCGCAGTAAAAAGTGCGCGCTATGTACGTGCCTTTTGGTTCAGCCACAATAGTGCAACGCGACCGGTCATGAGGCCTGTCTCTCGTCAATTCACCACAAATTCTCAAGGGACAAGCTCCTTACCGCCGAAGAACCCAGCTGAAATATATCCAGAAGACGCGTCGCCCCCGCGTACGTCGATAATGTAAGTAACAATCCATCCTCCGATTGTCACTTCTACGCCGACATACACAAGAATGAAGAACGCGAGCAGATGCACGGTCTTTGTAGAGAGAATCTGGCGGAAAGTACTGTGCTCGCTGGCGCTTGTTTCCCCGGCGGCTTCACCGACCGTTGCCAGGCATTCTTGGGAACTTTGTGAGCAGCCACCATCAGATGCGCTTTAACGGAATGCGGCTCACCGTCTTGAGTCTTCAAGCCAAACACCGACGACAATACGAGAGTGTTGGAAATGGCGACCCCGAGGGAGACAAGGTAGTGGAAAGACCAATGAGGGAGTTGTGAGAACTGTGTGGCGACAAGTGGCGCAACAAGAGCACCGGCACCTAGCAACCGAAGATTACTTGGCGGGCGCAGTCATGAGTTGATTAGAATTCCTACCATATGCGCCATGCAATAATCCCATCTTGGTCTCAGAACTGCTCTTGAGACTTGCGACATATCCGTTGGCTTGTGCATCCTGACCAACTATGAGGAACAATTTTGATTCTGTTCAAGCAGATGCCATACCTGAATCGCTATCCCCACTCCGTTAAGAACGAACGAAAGGACAAAGACTGGGAAAGGCGGCGCAGGTGCCTGCAGCGCATAGGCGATTATTTGGCAAGCGGAACCTGTGGTATTCAGTATGCACAAAGAGAACGGGGAGTGATATAATCGAACCCAATATCATCATTTTGCCGAAGCCAAGTCGGTCGGTGAGAGGAACATTAATCATAGCGCCTCCGATGAATCCCTGGATGGAATAAGTGGCCACCCTATGAACAGACGCGCGTCGTCGACACTCACCACAGCAGCAAAGATGAAAATGAGGGAGACAATCGCAAAATTGACATGGTAGACTTTTTGAATTCGAGGGATCAGAGGGCCGAGGGTGCCTATGAATATAGCAAATTTGGCTACGGCTTTGAAGAAAATGAATGGGGCTCCGTACCGTCATTCCATCTATTTTCTGGTCAATGTATAATCGACAGGGATGTAAGATAGGTACGCACCCAGCAAGGAACAGGCTATTGCCAGACGTTATTCCTGTCAAAGGATTTATGGATTGGGTTGCACTCACCACCAGTAGAGCGCACAAAGCTGAACGCGCTCTCGGAATACATGCTGTTTGGATCGAGGTTCTGGCGCAGACGCAGGACCTGCAGAGGTCTCGCCCTGCGACGGTATCGGGTGGTTCGAGCGTGGCTCATCCTTGGAAAACGTGGGCAAAGAATGCAGTTCCAGAGCAGAAGACATTGGAGGCACAAGTAGCGGCGAGGGAAGGCCGGTTTTAAAGTCCGAGTTGTATACCGTAAAATAGGGGTCATCACCCCATGATCCACCGGCGAAACTTCGGAGAAATATGCTTTCTATTGCCTTGGCTGCTTGTCAGCGACAAAATCTACGTGTCCAAGACGTGGTTAACGTGGGGGAACGTGTGTGACACCGTAGAATGAAATATGAATCAGCCACTTACCGACGAGATCGCGACGAAGTAAGACAAGGGGTTTGAATTGAGGATACTGTAATAATCCGACCAAGTCTTCAGGTGACGGGCGGACGGCCACCCGTGAACTGAACACTTCTGGTATCGGTATTCTGATTTTTTGGCTCCAAAATGCCAGAAATCACGGAAATTTTCCGATGAATGAACACCTAATTATCAAGTGAGCAAGGCTGTTGGTGACGTCCATGGGTGACACCCAGTGGATACTTGGTCAGATTACTTACAGTATACTGTACAATTTTCAAGAGATGTGGGACATGTTCGTGACATTCCTGCTTTCCATTCCGAGTTCCTTCGAGAGAGTAAGCAAGCGATAGAACATTTCGAGAGCAACGGTTGGCAGATATAAGTGTACACTAGTCTCTTGCACTGACTTCCCACTCGCAACCTCGTTCTGAAAGTGTACACCGAACTGGAGGGTTGAGATGAATGGGGAAGAGAGGACCAAGTGACTAATCAAGAGAGAAAGCAGGCGGCAGGGGCAGTGGACGGCAGCGGCGGCGTGCGACGAGGTTCGGTGGACAGGAAAGTGGTATACATTGGGAAGCGAAGAAATCTACGTGTCCAAGATGGTCCAAGACGTGTTTGACGTGTGCAACACCACGAGATATGAATGCAGTAGCAGTACTGTAGGACGGGATCTCGACGAAGGATATGACATTCCAGAAAACAAAATACAGAGTTAGACTCAGTGGGTAGCTTGGACTTGTGCTGCGACTTTCTCCAAGACCGCCTTCAGCTTAACCACCTGTCCCGGTTTGAAGCCCGCCGACTCTAGATCAACCTCATATGTCTCAAAAAGCCCCCCCACCGTCCGGAATCCGTGAGTCTGGAGGCGTTCACGGAGAGCCTGGTTGAACCTGAACTTCTCTGAGTTTAATTGCGTGTCTGGCACCCCACGTCGGATCTCGTCGTCGATGTAAAATAGGAGTCTTGCGAATTTTGGGGCTGCGCCGTTTCCGCCCCGTCCTCCTCGGATTTTTGACTCGCCGCCTGTGCCCCCCTGGCCGCCTTTTAAAAAATCGTTCAAATCGTATTAACGATAGTAATATTCATCAACTTACCAAAAATTTCCTTGAAGAAGGCCGCATCTTCTATGGCCATTTGCGGTCCCCCACCGAGGCCGCCAACTCCACCTGCTTGACCACCCGGTCCACCACGTCCTCCTCGACCACCTGCAAAAGTGTTAAGTATTACACATCCTAAATGAAGATGGTGAATAGTGTACCCGAACAGTGGTATATGGTATTGGGACTCCGTTGGCAAATGCGGCAGTCGTTTGCGTCTGTACTAGCTCAGCGATACCTGCTTGACCATCCACTCCACCACGTCCTCCTCGACCACCTGCAAAAGTGTTAAGTATCACACATCCTAAATGAAGATGGTGAATAGTGTACCCCAAAGAGTGGTATTTGGTATTGGGACTCCGTTGGCAAATGCGGCAGTCATTTGCGTCTGTACTAGCCCAGCGATACCTGCTTGACCATCCACTCCACCACGTCCTCCTCGACCACCTGCAAAAGTGTTAAGTATCACACATCCTAAATGAAGATGGTGAATAGTGTACCCCAAAGAGTGGTATTTGGTATTGGGACTCCGTTGGCAAATGCGGCAGTCATTCGCGTCTGTACTAGCGCAGCGATAGCTTCATCATCTATATCCTCCATACTACCACCTGGACCGCCGCTCCCACCTATGCCGCCTGGAGCGAATATGATATCAGACGGTCTGCGGCCATCATCAACAGCTTACCGCCAATTTCAAAAAACCGAAATACGTCTCGCTCCTCAAGCTCAGGCGCAAAACCAGTCCCACCCTCGCCGCCTGTCTCACCACCGAAGCCACCATCACCCCCCGTGCCCTCCTGCGCAAGTCCTAAATTACACTTGAAAAAATGGCAAGCTGCATGCGTACCGTAGAGATTGGGTCGGTATGCCTCTCTCGAATTTCTGAGCGCACGTTCAGGGAACTTTTTCAGCAGCAGCTTCTTCAAAGCCCATCTGAGCTCGGCGATATGTCCAATTTTGAAGCCCAGCTTCTCGAGGTTGCTTTCCTTCTCGACAAAAAGGGTGTCTGTTCCATCGTATTCATTCTCGGCAAGAAGTTCGCGGATGTCGTCGCCGAGGCCGTGTTCCTTGCAAAACTCCTCTGTATCGACGTCGGGGATGTGGGCCCTCAAATCCTTGTCCAACGAGACTAATGGGCTTGGAACAGATAGGCCCAGACCTGCACCGCCGTCACCACCCACGCCGACTGCAAGACTTCGAGATCAGTGAGAACTTGGCGGCGCCGGCTACGAAAGTGCGTACATTGTTCTGTTTCGATTGAACTCGAGGTGAGTGTTAGACAACAATTGAGCGTGTTGGGACATACTGGGTTCTTCTCTTTTCAACACCATATGAGATGGTTTAGTAGTAGGGAAGGAAACGTTGGGCTGGCATGCCAGAATTTATAGCTATGGAAGAGCCATGATTCGTTAAGCGGCGTCTATTGGTTACAGCATTTGGACCGATCATCCGCCGCCACCGGCCATTCAAATTTAGTTCACCGGCTTTGGGTCCGCTGATGAATGGGCAATTTAGTACCACAGAAAACACGGACTAACGCAGAAGACCAACCTCAATACTATGCCAGCAATCCGACCACTCTTTCACCAGAGAAAAACAAGAAAAGAGGGCGATCCCACGAATGACACCTATTGCTGTGCGGACACGGCGAATGAGAGTCAATCTGCCATGATCATTGCAGTGTCTCAGCCACCCGGAGTACAAAGGGACTTTTCAGGTATAGACCCAAAGATCAAAGGATCGGCGCGACGGTGTATCCGTGTGGGAACTCGAGAAGAAGGGGGGGAAAAACGAAGAGCGAAACAAAGAACAAGGGCGAATGTTACAGCATGGTAATTAATGGAAGCTGTCTGTTGGTTGCGGTGGCGTACTACGCAAGATTTCCGAAGTAACAGCACATGTATACATGATCCCTAATCGACGTGAGGACGGACAGGTACGGACGCAGTCAATGACTCACGACAGTGAAGGGCCACAGAGATATTCCAGCCTCCCCTCAGTGCAAGTCGCTTCCTCTCCGCATACAGCAAGTCTGATAGGCGAAAATTTGTTTGTGGGTCCCAATAAGCGCCAGCACTGCCACTCGCATCAGCTCTTTCACTCCGCCCTTGCTCCGCCCCGGGTTTCGCCAACACTCGACGTCCCTCCCTTCGCTATCCGTCGCGGAAGCGGCACGCCACGCTCTCGAAATTTCGCCCCAGCAGCGACACCGACGCGACAATCCCACGAGCCGTGCCTTGACATGAGGACGGAACAGGCTACGCGAGGCGTACAATTTCAGTGCGCATGATTTCGGTGCAAGCAACAGGAGTCCGTGGCGCGACCGGGGCCTGCGCGTTCGAACTCTGCGACGCACTCGGGCGTCGTGCCAACCGCAGACCGGCAATTATGACGCGGTGCAGAGGTAGTCGTAACGTGCTTCTAGAGACGGTCAATATTATGAGTGGTTGTTCGAGGGGACTTCATAGGATGACTGGCCGTAGAGGAACACTAAGAACGGTGAATATATCTATTACGTTCGCTACATCCACGTTATCGAGTCGGCGCTAATTCTGAACTTCACCATTGAATGGGCGGGAGGGGCTCGAGGTCTGCGGCCAACTGCATCAGCTCCGTATCGTCCTCGTCCTCGTATGGCTTGTACACAAGCCGAAAGCTTTTTAGGAGGGCGTCCGTGGAGTTGCCAAAGCGGAGGCACATCGAGAGAATCATCTCCCGCACGAGAGTCTCTGTCCAATCATGAGTTCCCCAATTCTTGAGACGGACATCGATGTCCAGTTTTTGCAGTTTCGGGAGCACCGCCCGGTCATTGAGCGAACGAAAGAGATCGTCAGTCAGAAAGATGGTAAGTCCGAATCTCGAGAGAGACCCGGGATGTCAGAAACGGTAGGCATCGCAGGAGGTTTCGGCCAGCAGCATGCCATAGGCAAATGCGTTCCAACCGGCAGCGCGACCGGGTCAGGAATGAGACCGCGATGGATCGTCATTGCTGTCGGAGGCGAAATATTCAAAAACGCGCAGGCGCGGTAATTGCAGGGGCCGGATGAGGTTCATGTCGGTGGTTCCACGAATTTTGAGACAGGTAAGGTGATGGTGCGCGATTGGCGAGAGGGACATGATTGAATCCGTAGAGCGGTCGGTGTCGTATCCTATCAAATGACATTTGACAAGTACAGGACATTGTCGAAGCATGCCGACACATTCGACGTCGGTAAGTTCCTCGCAAGTGAGATGGGTGAGTTGGTGCCATGGCAGCACGACCGAACCCAATTCCCAGGCTCCTGCGATAAGGGAAACTTACTTCAATTGGGGCGCTTCCGCGACTTGACGACATGTGGGGTCTGGAACTCCAGATTCAAGCAGAGTATTTCGAGGCAAGGAAGTCATCCGAGCACTTCGTCGAACACATGAGGATCGCTCTCAGGGAGAAGCTTGACTGCGCCCCATCGTTCGAATGATTTCCTTCACATCTTCGGCGTGGTAGGAACGATGCATGACGAAGGATAGTGGGCGGGGGAGCGAAAGCGACAGCAAGGAGGATAAAACTCCGGTTCTGTCCCTGCCCTCTCTATACTTTCTGCGGTTAAGGTCGAGGGAAAGCCATAAGGGGAGTGGATAGTGCAACTTCGCGCCAGCGCCGGCATACACTGGCGACAAGAAGCGGTGCTTGGGAAGGGAAACGCGCGCAGGGTCCATCGACGATAGCGCTCCAGCGGTACTCAGATGGGGTTGGAAGACACTTGACGAATATGTCGGCTAATATTTCGGTGGGCAACAACACGACATGCGCCGGGGACATGAATAGAGAAGGACGGTGCGACTGCAAAAATCGTGAGGTCCCATTTAGTCTGGAAATATAACGCACACTCTGGAGTCAGAGGGACTTTGACCGAAATGCGAAGCAAGGACTTGGCATTCGCAGCCATCAGCTGAGATCAGCGGAGTTCGAAATGTGCGGCATGTCGTCCCTCATCCTCACTCCAAATTGTATGTCAATAGGCTCCGCAGTTTCCTTCCGAATTTCCTCGCTCCACAAAATCCTGAAACCGTCTTTGTCTGCGACTGGGGAATTCTTCAAAGCAAACCACAGGTTCAAGAAAAGAAAGCGGCCGCGAAGACGCTGGCCAACCTTGCACATTCGCCTCATTGCGGCTGGTTCACTAGGCCCGATTTACGGGTATTTTACCGATGAGAGGGTAGTCATCGCTTCCCAGGTGCATTCGGAATACGAACTCATCGCAAGAGTCGCGGGCCCAACACCGACTGTGTACGAGCTGGTGCCAGATTTCCCTCGGACCTGGGCCACTGTTGACACATTCCTTCTTGCCCTCGTGCAGTGCCGCGATTTCGATGTAACGCAGCGTCTTGCGAAGTTGACATTTGACGTATTTGCAGTTTATGCTACGTGCGAGATTTTCAAACCCGCCGAATACCTTTATACAGCATTGGAATGATTACTGATTTTGTCGTACTCAAGATTGAATGTCGTTTGGACCCTGGGGACAACTGGTTACTCAGGTCATCAAATGTCTGCAGGTTGCGAGTATCCGTAGCATACATGAGACGCGATGTATGTAGTACGGGCACCGGCTGTTTCTTAACGGGACCGCGCCGGAATATACCTACCTACCTACCGACGACAGGCAACTTTTTCCTTACGTTTGCTCAGGTTTGCCCCTCCAAGTCGCACTGTTTCTCCTGCTATCTTTGGCTTCAAACCTTCAACTGGGAGCATTCGAAATTTGTGTTCGACGGGCTGCCGCCAGCGTTGCCACGACCGAAATTTGACCGGGCGAAAATTGTTTGACATGACCGAAAGATACAGCCTCCCTTCTTCAAACTCGAAATCGATGCCACGAGAATGGAAGCTGATTTTAGCAAGTACTGCTCGTAGTCGGTCTGGTACTTGAGAGACACAGGTGACTCACTGCTTCGTAGATACGAATAATTATTTTCTGATTAATACATCCTAGCATCACGCGCATTCTGTCTTTGCCTATTCCATCTGTGAACCATGACTTCTGTTTCACACCGAGGCCCTTGCTCGACGACGAGGCGGCGGAAGCTCTCCATAGTCTTCTGCCTTACGCTTCTGCGGCAAGCTCGTTACCCTCCGTATCACCTTTTCTCCCAATTCCTCTTCGCTCCGAGTCCCGCGACCTTTTGCCTGTTGCATACTGGTCCTTGCCTTTGTTTTCGCGACGCGTGTCGGGCGCTCAGGGACCGACGCCTTGGCAGCGGTCGGCTTCCTCGGGGACCGTTTCTTGGCGCTCGGGTCCCAGCCACCGGTGTTGGCCAGTTGTTGGACAGCGGTCCATGCGGCCTCGGAGACGCGCTGCACGTTGAGGCAACCACGAGTAAAGAGGTCCATTCCTGCCGATATCAGACATATCAGAAAAAAAAGTCGCATAGGTGAGGTACCTTTGATTGCGGACACGCCGGCATCGCCTAGGTACTCGAACCCTGTCGGGGGAGAGACCGAGGACGAGTCTGCGATGAACCGCAGTAACGTGAGAGGCACAAAGTTCTGGGCGCGTGATTCGAAGGTCAGGTCGACCATGAACCACTTAGGGTCATCCTGCTTCGATTCCTGAGGAAGAAATCAGCATAGCCGGTCGAAAGGATTGAAGGAGCGCACCGGATCGTAATATGGATGGGAACTGCATGGTCTCTTCGTCAATATTCTCATATCAAGCGGAGCGAAAATGCGTACCAGTCCCAAGCAGTGTCTAGGGAGAACTATGAGAAATGGCCTTGAGGGGGGATTCAGAAAACTCACGGTCCGGATAAGCTTCCTTCGAGACCTGTTCACAGAATATATTAATAAGGATACATTCCAATGCATAAAATGTGGATGTACCTCTGCAAACGCTGCAATCCCTACCCGAGATATTGCATCAGGTCAGAAACGTGCTACATTTAACTCATACTTACCTGGATTCTTGCAGTTTGAGTGATAAAAGAGTGCCTTGAAATAGTGTCAAAAATGGGATATCTCGTCCAGGCACGAATATGCAACTAACCTTTTCGCCGGCTTTCATCTCCTTTATGAGGTTGCGCGCCGCGTAGTGCCGGACACCCTTCCACGGAGTGGTTGTAACCGCCTCGAAGTCGTCAACGCTGAACTGTTGTGGCCGTTAGTAGATCGTTCCATTTCTCATGCCGCACCTCACTGACTTTGATTTCTTTGCCCTTGACTATGCGCGAGGCCTTGAACAGCCAGTAGTTTGTGCTACTCGGGGTTTCCGCTGTGCAATGGTGGCGTGATGTACAGCAATGCCGCATACCAAGTAACTCGCGGAGCAGACTATGCTCAGACGAGCCCAAGAGGATGTTGAGTTCAAGTTTGTGGACCACCATTCGATCAATCAACCTAGGACCCTCGCCATTACCACCAGCTCCGCCCACGCCATTACCGACCGCCGGTCCTCCAAACCCTCCGTTGCCCCCAGCCATCGAAACTGGGAGTTGTACATAAATGGTGCTTTCAAAACAATTCTTAACTCACCATTTAGCAGCATATCCTCAGGTCTGCGCATTATTATTCAAGAAGGCGGCCGCAAGAACAGAATGGACGGTGAAATGACAGTGCCGCCCACAACGCATTTATCTGAGACCACAAGCGCCAGACAGGCGCTGACGATACTGTCGAAATCCACATTGAGATTAAATCAGCCACAAGTCCGTCGGCGAAGTGTAGTCCTGCGGCACAATCCGAATACCGAACGACATTCCCGGCATGATAATCTGTGTGAAGTAGACAGGCATGGAAATAGTTCTTGATGGTGTATCCTTACCAACTTCACAATACTGGCCAATACTGGCCTGCCTGCTCTTAGGATCACTTGTACGACAAGTGTGCTCGTAACTCGGAGAGCCTCGAGTTCCAACCAGGCACCGAAATACGAATCTAATATGGAGGTAAGAAAAACTCACGAGCGTCTGTTTCCAGGGGGTAAATGCCGGAGGAGCATATACGTTCGGTTAGTGAACTAATGCTTGACAGTTTGAGCTTATCACCGTTAATTTCGGTCTTCTTCCGCTTACTATAAAATGAGCGCTGTCATGTCAGTATGCAAATTCCGGCGCATCCCCCAAGGTCTGTACCAAAACACATTAGACATCCGCAACAATGACTGGCGAGCTTGAAAGTGGGTTTTACTTACCTGTTTATGCCCACAAACTTCTCATTCTTTCGTTGAACAGGCGGGGAGCAAAGGATAGTCGTTGACGGGGAGATCATTACTTTGCCGAATCTGTCGGTGGCCGAATTTTGCAAACAATATCGCCTGAGTGACGAAATACGCCGGCTCCTTGAGACAGAAAAATTCGAGACGGCGGGCGCGGTTCTCGAGGCGGCGGAGGGCAATTTGGAGAAGGCCGGATTCAAACAAGGACAGATTGCTGAGCTGAAGAGAGGGCTGAGAGAATTTCTGTCAACAAAGATGGCGGTCACAGCAGCGTAAGCTAGAAAAGTGTAATCACAGTGCTTTACGTCTCCAAAATGATAGTCACAGTCAAAGCATACAAGCCCGAGCACTGCCAGCAGGCTCTGAGGACCCTTGCGGCTACCAAGCGAAAGTCAGAAACGCGAACGCAATCTGGCCGACGGGATTCTGGGCTGAGGCACGAAGTTCTCAAGGAAATGGATCTACGTCAGGGAGAGCCGAGAGTTTTGACAACGACCACATTTCCGAAAGTGAAAGAATTGGCTCCGCAAACTTTCCACGTGAGTAAATTCGGCAATCTCCGAGTCCGATGCCCATCCAAATCAAATTGAAATCTCCTCTCCTTTCCGTCCGGGCTGGACTCCGACTCTATGGCCTCATTCTAAGCATTGTTCTATTAATTTTGAAATTGTTTTAGGCCCAACCGATGACTCTTTTCATTGCTCCGACCTCAGGCTTCGCATCGGAATGCGTAAGTCAGCCTAGGCCTAAGCCCAGTGAGGCTTCTTGATCAGGGCACGCGAACCCTGCTTAGGAGGACCTGGTTCCTCGACCTAGCGTCTTCTTCGGTGGTCCAAGCATTCCTACTTCGTAACACCCTCCCGGGCCCCTTAGTGGCCCTTAATGTATTGTCTACGCGTCCTGCCGCGGACATCGAGCCGCTCTTTCCATGTAATCTTTCACCTGACGAACTTCTATTTACCTAACAGTATCCCATTTGATCAGCTTCTTGGGTACTGCACTCCCCTGGTGAACACTCTGAAAAGCTTTCCCTCTCCAGCCATCCAATTCGGTCAAGCGCCTTCTTTCTGTAATTTAACCAATCCTGAAAGCCAGCGAATTCTTTACCTACAGCCTAGCCCAGGGATATCGCCATGAAGTACTATTCATCTCCTTCAACACCGAACGGATTCGTTTCGCGCGATCTTCGGTTGCCTCAAGTTGCCCAGAAGCGCAAATCAATTCATCTTCGGGACCAAGATGTCCAGCTATGACGAAAGACTGTCAGCCGTGTCGCAAAATTTCGGTGGGAACGTGACCAGGTACCTTCTTTTCCACGAAAGTCGCGAACATAACACGTAATGTGAGCCCTACTTTGCTTGCGATTTTACCCTTTATGGCAAGTCCGTTACCGTAAATGGACCGTAAAAGGCTAGCAATCAGGCCACCATACACTGATACAGTTCGCGAGGGGAGATTCAGGCCCGCATCCCGTATTCAGGCGAGATTAGACCCACGGACTTAGGGCTCTTTGCTCCCGGTCCACTGGCCATGGTATTTAGCTGAGGAGCTTCCGCCCAGGTCATTCGTGATCTCACCTTTTGCACTCATGTCTCCTCGAATGCACGTCCCCACTTCCTTCGATGCCCACATATCGTCAGCACTGTCACTTGTACTCCTTGAGCGCCCAGTTCCTGACTATCTTCTTTCAGCGACCTGATTATGGGGCTTGCTGTTCCATCAATCATATTCATTGTGCTGATATTAGGTGCCTATGCATGGGCTGCCTGGAATCCTGTGTCCCGACCTCATCTCAATCGCGTCAGCTTCCGGCTTCTCGTCTATGCTCTCATCGCAAAGTACAAACTACGGTCCATTCTCCCATCGCTTATCGCTGACTGGCGTGATTTCAGCCTGGCCTACGCGGTGGGGATGATCAGCGGTACGAAACTGAAAGCCGGCGCCGCGTGCAACGGGAGTACATTCTTCTACAATGTTCGATTTCCCCTTCGTAACACCCATCCAGCAAACTGAAGTCTTTCCGCTACACAGTCGTGTCTCATGTTTGCGGGGGTCATGTTCTTCTCCATGGCACTTAATCTCCAGTATGCGACGAATACTTTCGAGGACTTCGTTATTAATTCATGATACAGACTCGTGCTGGTGCACGGCGTGAATGGCCAGAAGATGGAAAAATATTATATTTTAGGCGCCATCTTGTTGACTTTGGCCTGCAACGTCCCGCCATACGCCGCCGGCGCGCTTGGGTTCGTGTTTCGTTCACTCAGACGGACAACTTCTGACACTTGACATATAGCTTTTGGGAACTCAATGCCGTCAGTTATCTGCCAGAAGCGTTTCTGTCGTACAAATAACACAGTAATGGACTGACATCTCTTAGACGTGTTGGTTCAATAGCCCCGATCCTGCCGTCCAGCTGCGGTGGTTCGTTGGGACACAGGGATTCTGGATGTTCCTTATGTCAACCTGCGAAGTTATTGTATTCTTGACGATCGTGGTAAGTTCCAGACTCCGAAAACGAAAAATCAAGCTCACCGTTGTTGAAGCTCTCTGCCCGTGTTCGCGCCGCGATATCTGGGATCTGACATGCCAGCCATTTCCCCAACCTTCGATTACGACACCACCCCTCGCCTTGAATCGTAAAATGATTCTGCGGATCGGTAGGTCCCGACGAGCATCGTAATATTGTAATTTTCTGATCGAGAAATAGGGCTGTACCCGCTCTTCTCGTGTTTTTTGAACATTACTGGTGCTATTCTCGATCTTCATACGGTTCTAGACCCGTCTTTTACAGAAGTGGTACGTATTTTAGTGTTTCTTCTCCTACTTCCTTCCTCCTCATGCTTGCTAGAACTGGAGATTGGGGATCGTTGGTAAGTTGGTATCTCGAAAGATCAAAACACCTCGCCGAAAAGTTTCCAGATTTGTTGATCTACGATCTCCGGCCGCTCATGTATGCTACGCTGGCTGCGACAGATCCTGTGCGTCGACTTTTATTTCTCGACTTGCTGCCACTGATACACAAAAGTCATTTTTGCGCGCGCTACGTGCACTCCGGCACCCTGAACTAGAAGCCCAGTTCATCACACTCCAATCTCGAGCCACCGCTGGCAACACCTGGCTCTCAGGTGGAATTAGGAGCACTGTGGGCCAGACTTCCCAGAATGGTGACACAGACTCCGGTATAAAACCACCGGGGGAGCAGAGCGTATCCGAGTCTATGAATGCTGGATCAGCTGTAGAGTTGACAAGACAGATTTAATGTGCTCAAATGTACAAACATGGCTATTAGCTGAACTCGAATGCGAATTACAATATTTGAACCAATAATCACGTGACTTGGGTTGAATTTTCTGGACGTGGTTCAACACCGTAAGTCAAGGTACAAGTTGCCTGCTCACCACATTGATATGGATCCGCGGCCGCGCCGGGTGCTCGCTTCGAGGACAGAAATTCACGAGAGTCGACATTTAATTTTAAGTAGGAGGATATCTACCAACAAAATCGTCCAATGATGCTGCAAGTTCCTTCCGCTGAGGTTTTGGACGCGGGAGTGGCAGCTTTGCCACGCGCCAAAGCTTTCTCTATTATACTCACGTGATCGAGAACGGTGGCAGAGGCGTGCGGGGCCAAACTTTTCCAAATCTTTGGCTGTGAATGCAGGATTTTATCAGACAAGAGAGCTATGTGCTAGAACTCATATCCCCAAATATCTAAGAAACATACCCTGGTATGAGCGACTTTGAAGGCATTAGTTCTTTCCCATCAAAAGACGTCGTAGAATTTGTTCTTGTTTTCTGCACCAGCCAGCCCTCCCCTCCTCGACGCTAGTGCAGTGCCCTGGCAGGCCTCATGCCCCAAATATGGACATGAGTTTTATGCCTTTACTCGGAAATACTTTCTCACACTCTCGCCATACTCCTCACACTCCCCGTCCGGCCCTCTTTTCGCCCCTATCCTCTTCCTCCCTACCTCTCAATGGCACGGCGGCATCGCTTTCTCATCTCTTCCGGCCCCGAACCCTTTCTGACGCCTTCAAACTCCTCGCCTGGCAAGATCGAGGTCGAGTTGTTCTCTGACCAACAGCGCTTGGATCTTCGCTGGCAAGCAGCTTGGGGACGGCCCGTACCTTGTCCGACTACGTCCACGCTTCATCTTGGTAAGCGCAGTGACACTGTATCCTGGTTATCGTTGCTCATCGGTCGCATCAGTCTTTCGTCTCCGTGGTGGGATGCAGATCTTTGTCAAGACGCTCACCGGTAATACCATGACTCTCGAGACTGAGTCGTCCGAATCGACAACGTCAAGGCCAAGATCCAGGGCATCCTTCCGGACCAGCGTGCCTCATCTTCGCCGGGAAGCAGCTCAAGGATGGCCGCACGCTGTCGGACTACAGCGCTCTTCTTGGTACGTATGGGATCTGTTTACATTTTATTTCTGACAGTTCCTAAAGTGCTCCGTCTACGTGGTGGTCTGTAAGGTCCTTTGGTTGTAATCAACTCGCCGATACAATGCTATGGAGCCTGTAACGATGCACATGAAGGAACGAATGATGTTACGACTCACCTTGGTACGTTCGATGTGCACGTTCAGTCCATTGTTACTCATTGCCGTCTTTGTGGCGGCATGCAGATCTTTGTAAAGACCCTCACCGGCAAGACGATCGCGTTCGAGGTTGAGTCGTTCAACATGATCGACAACGCTGGGCCAAGATCCAGGATGAGGGTATCCCTCCAGGCCAGCAACACCTCATCTTCGCCAGCAAGCAGCTCGAGGACGGACACATCCTGCCTTTTGAGTGAAAGGTACGTACCTTTTCCAGCTGTATTTAGACGCATCGGGCTCGTTCTACATTCATTTTGATAGCTCTGTAGGTATTCACGCCGACCGCAAGCATACACATCCCCCGGTGTCGCGCTTGAGCCAGGCGCAGCGGTGCGGCGTCAGCCCGCACACGTCAGGAGGGAAGGGGTATGTGCTCTGTGCTTTCTAAAAGTTCACTAAACTCATCTTGGTGCAAGTCGCGAGAACGAGGAGGCCGGTACTACCTGTTAACGTCACAAAATCAATATTTTATAAGTATTCTGACCAATACATTGCATATTTCAATATTTTGCTTGATTCGCCAACCCAACGCGCGCAGCAACGAGTGTTCGACCATCGCTTTCTTCAACGCTTCAAGGCTAAGACTGCAATATACCGCCTGCGCCAGATTTCAAGTGCAAAATTGTGTGTCGACTCAACTTCAAGTTAGGGTGTAACCTGTAAGTACTTGGGTAAATTCGTCCCTGCAGCTGGATCCTGAGCTGGATCATGGTGCAAGTACTCGTAGTGTATGTTTTGCTGAAGGCGATGCCGTCACAGATCAAACGCGCCTCTTCACTCTCTGTTTTTTGAACACCAACCACTCACTGCATGGCCAAAGGCCGTAAACCGGGGCCAAGAACAAACCTGGCCACGGGGCTGGAGGAGCAAGGATGGCTCAGGCCGAAAGCGCAAAACCCGATTCGGAGGAGCGACTCTGAAGATGAAATAAACTCAACTGATGCACCTCGAAAGCGCAAGCGGCTCGAATGGGCGAGAGACTAGTACCCAGTCCAAGGGACAGAAAGAATGTGGTCATTTTTTTTTTCATGCACTTCACGCTCACGGAAGTATCAGCCTCCGACCGAGCCGAGAGTGGCTCAAACACGAAAGGAAAAAACCAGGCCCTTCAAGAGTACAGACCTCTGCCACCCGCCCTCTGTATCCAATGTTTCGTGGTCACTAGCTTTGTCACCAGAATATTCTAATTGTTGCGTAGGGAATAGAGTCGGTGCCACATGCTTCCACGTCGACAAGTTCACAACAGACTCGCCCCGAGGGCTGCCTACCATTCCAATATCATCCCTCCTGTTATCTCCAACCCTGATGTCGTACCCACGCGTTGCAGAAGAATCACTGAGTCATGTCGACATACGACTCCAACATCCCGCCAGACTTAATAGTGTTGTGCTCGACGGCGGAGACATGGACCATCCAGCGAAGATACTCCGCACCGGCGGGTGTTGTTCAGGCCTACCTGGATCGCATTCAAAAGGAGGTCCATGCACAAATAGAGGGAAAACACAAAATGCCGATTGTTATCTCAACGGGACATTCTGGATCCGCCCCCGAGACAATTGGTTTGCATTACATTGTAACAAAGATTCCCCGGAGGCGCTATTATCCGCGTGTGTTTGTCTGGGTCCCCATGTGCTGATGCCGCTGGATTTTGAGTTTCGTGCATATATTGCGAGAAAGCATGCCAAGATGACCGAGAGTGGTGAGTGTGTATTTTCAACATATTACGATGAGTCTTATCTTGCAAAGGCTGGAATAGTAACCCGGTTGCACGCCGTGTTGTAGATCTCGACTCAGCTACTACATACTGTCGAAACGACTCAATGCAGAAAATTTTGCAACGCTCGTGCAGCATGTATGACGACAAGATTCTTCAGCAGCTTCCTCCGCATCTTCGCAATCAGTTCCCAGGTTCGTACTTTCCATTACACTGCATTACGTTTCTGAAGCTGTTGCCCAGCATTCTTAACACACCGTAGTGGAATCGACAAGGGATTGATGACCCTCGTGAGGAGTTCAATCGCCCACGGCTTGACCTCAAATTCTTGGGAGAGCGTCTTGCGAGAGCTCAACATCCGAAAACGCGACCTTGCCGAGCGTGATTATCTCCATGCTCTCAAAAGTTGCGCGGAGGACACTTACCAGAAAAATTGGAGCCTTTCTCGCTTTTCTCAGATAAAACAGGATACGGCCGCTCTCACCGTCGCGCTGGTATATCAACCAGGTTTACGTAGAATACATGGGCCACATCAAGCCGTATCAGGATCAGGCTATGGCTGCTGTGCCCGTCACCGCCGCACACATGGATCAGTCGTACAAAGCAATCAAATATGTTGCACGGCTGAACGGCGTCAAAGTTTTTGGAAGTCTTTGGACAATGACGAACGAGTTTGAACAGATACGGCAGATGGTTCTCACCCTCACTAGCCATCTTCACCACATCGAACGCCCATTACGCGGCA